>JBDJHY010000078.1:13257757-13269477 GCA_039654485.1 Withania somnifera
TCTCCCTAGTGTACAAAAACAATAAGATGAAGACTCTATTCTTTTTTGCTTAATCAACTAGAGGACAAACACTAATAGATATACTAATATATTAGGTTTAGGTTAAGGATGGTTAAGAGGGTGACAACAATTGGTGTTGGACTAATTGGTGTTGGGCCAATAGATATTACACATAAAAATATTAGATAGTCAATTAAGTAAATAATACCGACACTTATAAGAATCACTTTCATATTATTCAACTTTCTCTTGAAGAGAAATAAGCTCATCATCGGTCATGAAAGTGTTGTCTACTTTGTATGGATTCTTCACAGTTAAAATATAAGAAATATTGAGAAGACTTAAGTAGAAAATCGCGTACCCTTTCACCTTTTGAAGTGAGTATCGTTGAACCGAAATGGTTTGTTAAAATCTCCCAACTTCATATCTCGAATTTTTCAATTGTTGCCATTGAATCTCCTTAGAATTGTTGGTGAATATTACAATACAACTAAAAAATTACAATGAAGAAAATAAAATTATCATCAGGTTGAGGCACAAATATCTCGTTTTTTAAGGAAATTCAACCCCACTGCAGCAAATTGTTTCACTGGTTCAGTAATAATCTTCTTGACCTGTCCCCTCCATGATACAACAGCCTACTCAAATGTAACTCAACAACTCTTAGACAAAAGTTGAGTCTCAAGCTCCACAAAAAAGAACACCTCTATTCAAAGAATATATATATTTTTTTTACAAGCTTTTATACGCACTTACTATTTTCTTGTGTACCAAAGCAATGTAAGACTATCACTATTTATAGGTGATGAAGTTTTTCAGAAATTGAATAAAATAAATTAGGACTAGTAATGTAGAAAGATAAATAACTCGTAGATTAAAAAAGTAATAATAGAATAATGGACAAAATAAGTTACAAGAAATATAGGAGTTAAAAGAGGAAAATAAAAGATTAACTCCTGCATGTGAATAACGTATAAGGAGAATGTAATAAAGATAAAGATTATTTACTTTTGACCAAGTCTCGGTTATTACTGCCATAGAAACAAAGGCATACAATGCCACAAACCCGACGTCCATTTTTCACTAATTGCCACTAACAATAGGCAGTAATGATGGCATATATTGCCAAAGGAAATAATGTTACCAGGAGCCATGCAATGTGAGGAGTTAAGGATTTGAAATTTTGTAAAAAAAAAATGCATAATATATTTAATAATATTAAAATGCACCTTCAGTGTAGTATAAAATTGACGAAGTATAAAAGAATACTAAGTAACCCTTATAGTCTTTTGTGTGTGCAACCTGGAGAAATAGATCTGCAAGGCAATTTGCAGAGTTAATAATAGTATTTATCTTTTGTCTACGAATTATTTAATGAACACGTCGCGTCAAAGCTTCAGCCAGTTGCATTAGTGTAGATTTCTTTAATGTGATTAAAGTATTGTGTTATACTAGTAGTTAGTACTAATCAGTAAGCTAGTTAATGTCCACAAAATGATTCTTGAAACTCGTACATATTTATAGATGCAACTACCAGTTCTATATATATATTTCGATTTTCCTTTTGTATATGCATATTCAATTGAATGAGAGAAATTGTTTGGGACTGCAGAAAAACCTCAGATTCATGGATGACAGAATCCGAATCAATGGATGATGGTTGTGCATGGAGAAAATACGGGCAGAAGAATATACTCAATTCAAAATATCCTAGGTATATATACATGTACACTGTTTAAATGTTGTGAGCAAAAGTGCTTTGATAATTGAAGGGTTTAACTGATATACACCAATAACATTGGATATGTTTAAAAATGTATAGTATATTTTATTAAAATCTTTTGTTGTTGATAATTTGTCTTGATTTTGCTGCTTATTTAATTCCTTTATTTATATATTTATACAGTTACATGTAACTATATGTTAGGTGATCCAATTTTTAGTATATTATTATTTGTGTATAGGAGTTAAATTCTTTTCCGAAAGTGATGTTGACCTTTTCTTTTCTTTGTGATGATATACAGGTGCTACTATAGGTGCACGCACAAGTATGATCAAGATTGTAGGGCCACAAAACAAGTTCAAATAATGCATGAATGTCCAATAATGTACTGCACCACATACTTTGGCAATCACACTTGCAATTCGGCAAAGATTCCAAAGCATAATAATTTACAATTCAATCATCCTATGCTGGAATCCGCTCCTTTTGAAGTAAAACCAAATATCCCTAGTAGTGTCACTCATGATTTAACAGTGAAAGAAAAAGAAGAAGAAGCCCAGGGACAAAGTGATAATGTATCATCAACTATGGATTGTAACTTATGGAAAAATTTTATGCCTTCTTCTCCCTCTGCTCATAATTCTTATTTTCGACGAATGATTTCTAGTGACATGGAAGATTTTGTTAAGTTTGTCGACTTTGATGAGGCCATAGAGTTCTTTTAATATATTGTTAAATCCTTATGGCTAATGTAAACAAAATCTTTTGCTCATGTATCTTGTATTACTTTTAAATGAAGATGTACGTAGTAGCTTTCCCTAATTTTACTTTTCTGATTTTTCTTTAGTTATCTCTTAAATTTTATTACTTTGTAGTGCATGAGAAGATAAAGGGAAAATAATTAAATTTTACTTGCAACGTGAACAATAGTGTTTTATATGTTTATCTCCAACTGGTCATGCATGTGATACTATAATGATTAGCGATAATATAAGATTTGTTGAACCTTCTTTTCTCCCATCCGATGCTCATTGGAGAATTGTTGATCCCTTTTTAAAAATCATGCTAAATTTGAACGACAAATCTTGGGTTTTATTTTTGGAATTTTAAATGGTTGTAATTCTATATTAATTTTACTTGTTTATGTATAACTAGTCAAGTTTAAGTGTTTTGAGCATGTATATTGTGTTAATTAATAATAAATGTATATAAAAAATATAAATTATTGTGTGTATATTATATTGTTTAAGTGCAAAATTTTAAAATGTCAACATAAAATTATTACGATAAAATTTATTTAAAGAGAAAGATGATAACTCATAGTCCAAGTAACAATTAAGGAACAAAATTAAATATGGTGAACAAAATTTTATTACATAGCAAGAGTCAAATTATGTTGGTAGTGATACACGAAAACACATTCTAAAAAGTTTAAAAAGAGAAGAAAACAGAAAGTCATCTACTATGAGGCTAACAAATAACACAATAGTTTTGCTAATAAATCATTGCCACAATATTAATATATATTTCCGAATTTTCTTTCATATTAAAGAATTATTATACTATCAAAATATGTCTAATTGCACTTAAATTAATATCACAAAGTTAATGTTTATTAGGACTCTATTTGTATTATTGAAACAAAAAGGCTAAAATTGAAATAGATACAGTTTTTCATATAATAATGATAAAAACAAAAGTAAAATGTTCAAAAGAAAGTTTGCAATACATGATTATACGAAAAGTGACAATAAAATAGCAAAAGACAAATAAATGTAGCAACAAATAGTCCATAACTGACCTGACTAGTAAAAGGATAGTTGAATTCGTTGAAAGCCGACAGTTATTGATGGCTCAGAAAGAAAGCTGGGGCTAGGCTTCGTCAGTGCCGATTATTAGGTAAATCGCCCACTATATATAACACCTATTGGGCAGGAAAACAATATTGAATTGAGTTCGATGTAGAAAGCTTAATACCATTTATAAATAATCCAAGGAACATGACAAATCTTTTACACCGATTTATTGTACTCTCTCGACCATATCATCAAAGAAAATAATACACGTCAAAAATACAAAAATGCAATACAATTTTGGGATAAGCTGAGAAAGCTTATCCTTCACAATCCTATATGCAGTATAGTCTTGGGAAGACCCTCTTGCTCAATTTGCACTACTACTGCTACTTTCTCCTCCTTCTTTTTGGCTATTATAGGTCATTTTTTCGTTTTTAGTGCCTAATTTATCATTTTTTTCTTTCTCGTAGTTGCATTATATCAAATTAAGTCATATTTTATAGTTGGTTTGAGAGCTGAAAGGAGTTAAGGGATAGTGTGGGAGATTTTGGATTTCATAGCTTAAAGTGTAAACTAGTTGACTTTAGTAAAATCTTTGGAGTTCGGAGCCTCGGATCAGAATTCTGTTAGTTCCATCAGCTTCGAAATATAATAAATATTTGGAGTTCAGAGCCTCGGATCAGAAATCTATCAGTTCCATCAGCTTCAAAATATGAGATTTGGTCTAGGAGGACCCTCGTTTCCAGTTTTAGCCGTAACATAATAGTTTTGAGTAGTTTGACTGGATGAATTGAAAGTTTAAGGGTAATGGTTGACCTGGCCGGAAAGGAGGCTGCATCTGTAGAGAAGGAAGGGGTCTGGGCCGGTTCTTCGAGTATTAGTGTGTTCACGATCGGTTCAATGTGATTATATTGGAATCGGGTATGGCATATCTTAATGCTCGCGATGACCATCCACATTTGCAAAACGTATATTCTGGGTGTTCTTTACGATCGCGGAAGGGAGGCTGCATTCGCAGAAAAGAAAGGCACTAGGTCGGTTCTTCTAGTACCAATGCGTTTGTGTATGGTTCACTGCAATCTCTATGGAATTGAGTATGGGATCTCTTTACATTCGCGACCGGACCATCAAATTTGCAATGGGTTTGGGTAGGTGATGTTGCATTCACGGGGTTATGGCTTCGGTCGTGAATAAGACAGTTTATTTTGGTTATATGTCTTTATTCATGAACTGATTTATAAAAATACGAATCCAAGTTGATTTTCATTAAATTTTGCAAGATCAAAAGAGAGATTTTGAGTCTAGACTTCTGGGTAATGATTTCTAGACTTGTTGCATCAATTTATATAAACTTTAGTGTAATTTTTACCAAGAATTATGGATGATTTCAACATAAAAATTGAAAGTTCTACACAAACTGGTAATTAAGTATTTAATGGTTTTAAACCTCAATATTGATTGAAGTTTTGATAAAACTTGATAATTAGATTCCCCAATGGTGGGTAACACATTTTTGAAATAAAATTTTGGTTTTATTTTTCGGTCCCAGAGTAGAAATTTTGAGTAATTTTTAAAATATGGCATCATGGGTATTGATTGTTGTATTTTCTTGCGTGTAATATGTTTGTGACAGACCGTGTACATTTGGAGATTTTGCAAAAAGATAAAGCCAATGAGTGATAATTTCCTTCGATTTGTAAGGTAAACTTAGGTTCTATGGTCTTTTAATAAAGTACCTGCATATTATTTGATTTGTTTCTTATAAATGGGAGTAATAAGAACCTTGGAGAATAACCGTGTGGGTGAAATGAAGAGAATCCATCCGGTTATCATTGTCAAGAATGCTGGGCTAAAAATAAAAAAAAAAATAGTTGTTGGAATGCTTCAGAAGTATTATGAATTGAGTAGTTGACTGTGAAGAATAATGTCTTAAAATGGGATGAAATTGTTGACATTTTATATGCCTATGATACTTGAGATAGCTTAAATTTGGTGAAAATTATGAAGTCGAGAGACGTCTTGTAGAATTAAGATTGTTGTTTTTCTAATGCTTGCCCATGAGAGGCCAAAATTGATATTTTGTGATATGAAATAGCAAATTTCCATGCATATTGTGATAATTGCATACTTGATTGACTTTGAATTTGGAACTTGTGCTGCGACTTGAAAAAATGGATATAATGTGACTGACAACCCGATGCTCTTTCCAAATGTTTGAGTGATTGATTGACAATCCGAGTCTCTTTTTGGATGTCTGAGTAATTGGTTGACAGCTCGAGGCTTGTTACAGCTATCAGTGGAGTGCATGGACCTTGTGAGTCCCCCATGGGTTTTGACTGGCCTCAAATAAGTAGTAGGTGTATACTAGCAGGACAAATATGCATCTATCTATGACACATTACATTGATATCACCCCGAGTTGATACTTTCATTGTTATTTTTTGTAATGAATTGGATTTGAATTTGAGACCCTTGTTAATAATTGGTGATTTTATTGTAGATTTGAGATTAATTTTACAGTGTTGATTTATAAGATGTGAGATTTGTGCATTTTTTTTTGCTGATATTGGATTGTGTGATATCTTATTGGCCTAATTCAATCATTGAGTACTTATGTATTTGCTATTTATTTATATATGTCTTTTGAGTGCTAGATTATTGGGTAGTACGTTCTACTGGTTGTATTTATTAGAGGGTGGTTGGTTATCAAGGTTCTCTTCATCTCTTTGTATTAGGACCAACTGAGGATGCAAATGAGTACCATGTTATACGCACACTTCTTTTTCTGTACTTTTGTCCAGGTACTGTCACAGAGACATCGTGCGTTTCCATCTTCCGTACTCAGGAATTCTAGTAAAAGAGATTTTTGGATTTGAAAAAAAAGTCCCTAGAGAAACTTTTATCCGTTGAGCGACTTCTCTTCCACTCGACACCGTCGGATCACTAAGGCCGACTTTCATCCCTGCTCGATGGGTAGTTCAAGCTTTTTGATAAGCATTTCCGTAACAAGTCGTGTAAAACAAAATCCTATTAATAGATAGGAACATAACCCAACCAATTCCTAAAAACTATAAACTTAGAGATAGCTGCCGTCGAATTCAACAGTTGCTAAATATCTTATGTTACCTTTTAATTTCCTTGTCATTACTCGTTAAAGACATTATGAGACCTTTAATTTGTATAAACTCAAATTCAGTGGTTTGTAAATGGTGGATCAACTTGTTTTAAGAATTAAGTTTTATATTTATATATCAATGTAAATCTTCAAACTTCTCATTGATTCAGTATACTTATGCTTTCATCATATTGTATATCTCGTTATTGGGTTTGTATAACCTATACCAGTTAGTGAGGTAGGCTCCATCACGGTCGAAATTTAGGTCGTGACAAATTGGTATTAAAGCACTAGGCTCATAAATCCTATTGTATACAAGCCAAGTTTAGTAGAGTCTCGCAGATTATTGTGGAGATGTTACTTATCCTCAAGAGGCTATGATAATTTAGGAAACCTTTCCTCATCTTAATTTTTGTATAGCGTGATTAGTTCACTGTGTTCTTAGCCTTTGCATATTGTTTCTATAGAAGGCTAGGACCAAAGTTTTAGTCGTTAGAAATGAGCATCGTATTCCTGAGCTTTCTACCCAAGGTTGTAATGACCCTTATGGTCATTTAGTTGATTTATGCATTGTATTGTGATCTAGAGCTTTCAGTAGCTGCCCCAAGTCATTTGTGACCTTCTGGGACTGGTAGTCTGGCTCCTTGGTGGGTTGGTTGACACATATTTCACTTTGCCTATTTTAAAGCGTAAAATTAGGTACTCGTTGACTTTAGTCAACTTTCCTTCAAGAAGGAATCTAAATTTTATTTTAATAGTTTAGTTAGCTTTGAAATGCCGACTTTGGTCTACTAGGACCTTTGATTCTTGTGACTGGGGCCATTTTTTGAGTTTGAACAGTTTTATGGAATTTCAGTTCAGCCAAGAATCATTTTGGAGCTTGGGTGGTCTTTCGGTGATCGGTGCATTGAATTGGAATTATTACTCTTCCATCACCTCTGGAATGGTGACTTTGGGCTAGTTTTTCCTTTAGCGCACTTCCCGAAGTGTCCGTGCTCGTTTTGAGTTAGTTTGTGGAAAATTAGAAATTCCCTCATTTAGTTAATTTTGGTTTTGGGGTCCTTTTTAGTTCAAACAATCTCCAAAGGCCGTTTCGTTGATTATGTTGAGTCCGAAATGTGTTTTTTATTTAAATTACATATTTTGTTTGTTACTATTGGACTCTGTTTTAGTTTTGTAGCTTCGTTTGAGAATTTTGTAGTTACAAGTTTTTGCTGCAGTTTAAGGTACTCAACACGATTTTGGTAAAGTTCCTTTTTCTCATTTATCTCTATATCACTAGAGAGGCATGATTGTGTTCCTTCCCCTTCTCCTCTCCTTAGTGCAATCATGCAATTCCTGTTTTCCCCTATTTAGAGCTATCTCGGTGGGGTAGCGTGATCGCGCCCCATCGCTGTTAGATAAAAAATAGCTAAACCTCGTTATTTTAGTCAATTGTTTAGTTCCGTTCTCACTATTTCCTCTCTATAAGTCAAAAGTCTCCTAAATCTTCTTCAATTCAGTGAAAAGGGAGTTCTTGGGAAGGTTCACCTTGTTTACCAAGTATTTGGTAAGTGCATATTCTCTTTCCTAAACTTTCTATTCAACCATTAATAACTTTAGATATTGTTGTGTTGTTGCATTCATTCTATGAGAGAATGAGCCTCAGGCTCTGTTCTGAGAGTGCATTTGGGGTTGGGACCAGTATCTCCATTTGACTATTGAGCCGTGGAGGCTGGTTACTTGTAATATAATAATGGAATAAAATATAATGACATGGAACTTTCTCATAATAATATAAGTTAATGGATCTTTTAATCATTTTAGACTTGGTGGTGTGCCAAGCATACGGTACTACCATTTTTACTTGTTTTAGCCTAGGATTCACACCCTAGCACTGAGTACTAACATTTGACTACTTACATTGGGACATGAGTCCGAGTTTATTCGGCAGTGAGTACAACCGATGGGATTTGAGTGCATCATTGTACGTCAATGTGTACAACTTTTCTATACTTATCACGAATTGATTTAGACAACAAGATGATACTGTTATCTAGAGGACCTTGGTGATACTACTATATTGAGGCGTAGGATGCCCTAAGTTACTGAGATTACGACATGATGAGACTATTTTTCTGAGGCATTGGTTGCCCTATTAAGAGACTCTATGAGGCTTTGTGGTTTGGGATGTGAGATTATGGTGGAGTTAGAGTTTATACGTGGTGGGAGTGCCTACATGGACCTTGCCTCTAGGCGACGACGATCGGAGTAAGTGTATAGGATAAGGAAGGGTAATATGGGGAATTATGGTTAGCCCTTACATGGGTCCATCGTGTTGGGCCTATGAGTATCGGAAGAGGAATATACACAGGATCTTTGACCTTATTGTGTGTAGTTACTTTTCTATACTTTTTTGCTTCAGTGTGCCCCTGGTCGTATGAGAGGCCTACGGGCAAGCGTGTTCTGTATACACTACCATTCTTCTAGGGATTTAGCAATACTAATTTACTTCCTGTATTACTATTAGTACTGCTTAGCTAGTTTTATTGTTTACTTTTGGACCTTTTTTGCTCTATGAGCTACTTTTGCAAGGTGCTATTTGTTTCTTCATACCTTCCTTACTTTAAGGTTACCGGTATACTGTCCATGTTCCCTTATTGTCTGCTTTATTCATTCTCCTGTTATTTACTGTAATTATTTTTGTATTGCTATAATAACCCTGGGTACATTATTTCCTTCTCGCCTAGGATATTGTTCTGTGTTTTAGATAGAGATGCCATGCTCTACCTATCTTCTTGATTCTTATTTGATTAGCTAGCTTCTGTGATGTCTTATTTGCTTCTGTGACTTTACTTTCTTGTATTCTTTCTATTTACTGCTTTTGTATTTGCTATGCACCTAGCGGGCCCTCGAAGCCTACTGGGTACTGGTTGCTTCAGCGACTTGTATTCACACTGCACTTGTGTTCCCCTAGTGCAAATCCAAATTCTGGCACACGATGTTAATTCAAGGATTTATATTCGTGCCTTCTTTCTGTTGATTACAGAGATATAGGGTGAGCTTTGATGTCCAACTATTCTTGTTCTCTTCAGCTTGTATTTTGTCTCTTTTGTATATTCAGAGGCAGGATTGTATTATAGATTTTTACCTGCATTCTGTTCTTAGTGGGTCAGTATTTATTTACATTGATACTGGGTCGTGGGAGTTTTGTTGATTCTACTGTAATATTCCACGGCTTTGTTTATATCTCCTTTCTTTATACCTTATTTATTGATACTCATTCTATTATTTGTCTAGTAGCCCTCCGCTTCGGGCTATAGGGTTGGTTCTCCTACTGGTGGGTTAGTAGGTGCCATCATGATCCAAAAAACCATGCCGTGACAAAGGTAAGGCTAGGGAATGAGCCAGAGGTTGAGGTACGGCGAACAGAGCTTCCCTAGTCATAGGTAGTGCCAAAGAAGCCTCCACTTAGCCAGAGGTTGAGAGAGAGAAGGAGAAGATTCCTCAGGAGTATGTGGTAGCATCATTATTACAAGATAGGCTTCTTTGAGTGTTAGGGTCTTGGAGAGTTTTTCTCAAAGAGGTACTCCACATGGTTCTCAAACTCGAGTTGGGGTAGAGACCCCAGATAATATGATATACTAGTAGTTCATGGTTCAGGGGGTCAGCCGCCAATGGTTCCTAATCCAACAGGACAACCAATAGTATTTTAGGGTAAGGTGGGCCAACACCCAATTGCACAAAGAGTTTATGAGATTCCTTTACCTATTTTAAGACTATACATGAAGTCATTACAGATATGTTTGATGATCAGCAGCACCGATATGAGAGGTTCAGGAAGATGGATCGACCTCACTATCAGGATGGATAGTATGAAGATGCCTATGAGTTTCTGTCCATATACCATAAGTTTTTATAGAGTGTTGGGTTGGTTAAGGAGTATAGGGTTGATTATACCATACTTCAGTTACGTGGGTTATCCATATAATGGTGCATTCTTGTTGATTCTAGACCAGTTGGATCTCCCCATGACTTGGGAGGTGTTTTCTAGAGCTTTCATTGCTAGATTTGTGTCCCATAGCGTGAGAGAGGAGCTTATGCACTGGATTGATGATATATCATAGAAGGTAATTTCCATTTCTAAGTGTAAGTCCCGATTTTACGCCTTGTACATACATGCATTAGCCATACCCCAAATTAGCAGGAGAGGATCAATAGTTTATGAGGGAATTGACTTTTCCCATTTATTTCGCGGCATTACAGGCCTTTCTACAAGAGAGGTATAAAGTTTAAAGTGTGATTGAGGCTACCATAGGGTTTGATATCATGTGAAGAGAGGAGTTTTGAGATCTCAAAGGGAAAGAGGCCCAATCCATTAGGGCAGTTTTCTGGTGTCTCATCTGGATACGGTTTCTTCGTGGTATCCATTTTCGTCCTTTTGGTCTATTTCAATAGTCTTTGCATACTTATGTTAGCATTCAGATGGTTCAAAGTTTGTTTAGTCCAGATCAAAGTTCCTATGGTTCTCATCAGAGTCTTCTGTCTATGTTGGCCATTCTGATTCTTCAAGTTCTCAGCAATCGAATAGTACTCATAGATATTTTTATAGTTGTGGTAGTCCCAGAACTTGATGAGATACTTCTCACGATATTCCTAGAGAGAGACCTAATATTTTTCTAGTCTCCTACTAGAGCACTTGTTCTTCTAGCTAGAGGTAGGGGGTGTGCAGTCAGGTAGAGGTTCATAGTTGGCCGGTAGAGGTACTAATCATAGGTCTCAATCAAGGAGAGTTCAGACTTTTTGTTATATACTTTTGATTAGGGTTGAGTTAGAATTATATGATATAGTGATCACATTTATCATCCTAGTTTTCCATCGACCTACATCTGTATTATATGATCCAGGGTCCACATATTCGTACATGTCTACCTATTTTGATGCTAGTTTTGATATGGTGTATGTTGATATGACTATTTCCATTCACGTGTCTAGTCTCGTGGGTAACTCTTTAATGATGGATCGAGTATACCGATTATGCACTATTTTTTTGTTGGATGAGATATGGGTAGACTTGATATTTCTTGATATGGTTGATTTTGATGTG
>JBDJHY010000078.1:13289972-13302533 GCA_039654485.1 Withania somnifera
TAAGTAAAAATGGGGAAAGTCTCAATAACTTCCGCGTCAAGCCCACGCGCCGCAGCAGCACGGCGGCACATCGACAGAGCTCGGCGGACGCTGCCACTCATACCAGCGGACCGAGTACAGTGTCGTATGTAAATAGAAAAAGCTGCCATAAAAAAGAGAGCAGCAATTAAAACAATTATGATAATTGCTAAAGGGGGGCTAAGACTTGCATATTGGAACTCATTACCAGTTGTAGCTGGTGGTTGTGCCTCTGATTTGGGAATGAAAGGACATGAGATGAGAAACACAAAGACAACATAAACAAGAACAGGGGATTTTTGATCTTTTAAAATATCCATGTCTCATAGTTAGGAACCAGGGAAGTTAATATTGGATGTCCTTTTATATATGGCTTAATTTGAACATGAAGTGAACTCTTGTTAAATTCGTGGAAGTTCTTGGGGGGGAAATAGTAGATTTGTGCAAGGGGTGATGAGGTGTGGTGAGATTTGTACAAACTAGACTAGAATTTCTCTAGAAGTATCCATGAAGCGTTTGAGTGAATTAAAATAGAACCACTTAATAGATAAATGAAGAATTGATTTATTGAGCTAAAATAAATTAAAAGTATAAATCATAATTAAATATGTTTAATTCATACCAGGGTTTAACTGCTTTATTAGTGTTTGTATAATTTTTAATATTTTATTAAATTGTTGTTTTAGTTATTGTATTATATATAAATATATTTGTAGAAGTGCAGCTAAAAGGACACTCTGGCCCAATTAAACTAAATTGTGCCTGAAGAGAATAGGCTCACACTACCAACAGTAATATCAATAAGTGGTATTCACTGCAGTTAAAGACTCACTAATGAGGAGGAGTTATATATGGAAGATGTCACTCTGAATATAGGGGGGAGTTACGATAAGGTTATAACTACCATAATCATCAATCTCAGAAATAATGTAAGAATTAACTCCTCTCTTAACAGCAAACCCCCTATAAAAACAGAGGTAAGACTAGGAGAAAAGGTATGCTCAAAGTATTACTCACAAGATATTTCTTGGAACTCTCTGATTATCTGCTTACTAACTTAAGCATCGGAGAACTACCCCGGGGACCACCCTGGGCTTTGTTTTGCAGGCACCGATCGCGGACCATACACACAGGGGACGGAGCATCTCTCAAAGTTCACATCTTGGTAAGGTTTTCATTGACTTATCAACTTATAATAACTATTATTTAATTTTTATTTATTATATAATTTTTCAGCGAAAGATATTCGATCGACCACTCTGCCGAGAGTGTAGTTCCGCTACTGTAGTTGAGTACAAACCCCTTGAAGAAGACCCAAGGGCTATTATGTCATTTTCGCAGGAAGAGGAACCGCTTTTATGAGTGGCGTAGCGTGCTTGGTAGCCTTTAGAAGAAGACCCAAGGGCTATTATGTCATTATTCATGGGGGGGTGGAAAGTTAGGATAATGAAGGCAGAATGCGTAATTATAGGGAAGGGACGGGGCTACCGGGGCGGTTTAATTGCAGACTCCGTGTATGTGAGTTGTATGCAAGTTGATCGATCAACTTGCATGAAAAAAGCATCAACTTTTCTCTCTCTTTGATTTTGTCTTCTCACTCCTGTTATTCCAGAAAATGGTAAACTAGCACAGCTAGAAACATTTATATTCTTCTTTGGCGTGTTTAGCATGATGAAAAGTATAGCAAAAATACTTTATAATTATATCAGTTCTTAATGTTCTTTTTCTTTTCCTTTACAAATTATCTCAACTCTCATTTCAACTGGACTAGTATATATATAGTTAGACATTAATTTCAATTTACATACAATTCATGCTGTTAATGTCGCTATTATAAAAAAATGTACATCTCCGGCTGGCGTCTTGTTAGAAACCCATCGAAATATAGTTAGTTGATTACCTTTTTGATGAATTTCTGATAGATTTTTGACCAATTTCATTAGAAATTCAATTTTTTTTTAAGTCAAATAGAGTAACTTCCATAATAGTACCTCATCCTTCTTAATATAAATATTTGAGTTAGACTAGATATAGAGTTTAAAAACAAGGAAGTATTCGAATACAATAATTTAATTAAATTAAATACTTCTATAATATATAGAATTATTCTTTGAATTATCTCATTATAAACATGTCATGTAAAAATTAAATTAAAAATCATCAAATACATTAGAAGACATTTTAAAAGAAGTAAATTAAAAGAATAGTAAGATACTTGAATTGAAACAAAGAAAGAAGAAGACAAGAGTGGTGAGATTATACTTGAACTGAAACAAAGAAAGACGAAAACGTTTCTTAATTAGGTATAGAGATTTAAAGAAGTATGAATCTTTTTGAAATTTTTGGCCATTCCTTTAAAGTGCATGTAATGTATCAGAATGTAATTTGATTTTGCAATCATGAATATGTTACAATAAATATTGAAACTGTCGTCTTGCAATTATACGTGAAGTTTAACCACACAATTTAAGAAAAAAAGGGTTAAACTTATTGTCTAAACTAAACTATAGAAATTTATATATCTATAAATCATTTTAAGAGTGAAATGATAATTCTGAATTTAATTTGTTAATTAGTATAAAAAATATATATTGAATTTATAAAAAATTAATTACCACATAAATTAGAATTTTTTTTTTATAAATAATGATATTTTTAAAAAAAAAAAATTCAAAAAAGAAAGACCTTAAAGGGGAAGTGTTAATGAGATTGAATATTCAAAAAATTCAAATGAATCAAGCAAATATGCGCTCAATAAGAATCCCATAAAAATAGCAATTAAATCAACTTTGCAATGGTAATCATTATCCAATCACTTGATTTTAGAGATGATATGAGATTGTAGTTCTGTATATGAATAGTTGTAGTCTACATGAAAGGACTATAGAATTCTAATTCTCACATATCGAGTCTCTTAGATGGTATCTGGTACAACCTTTACTTGAACGCAATCTTGATCCAACCTCTTTTTTATTATTATTTTCTCTTCCTTTTTTCATGGCTATTGATCTAAAGACACCAAATAGCTCATCTCATGCTACATCAACCAACGCTCCTAACATAACATCAAATTCGGGTAAGGTGGTGTACGCATCAATGTTGCCGCACAATTACATTTGAAATTGACTTCCACCAACTTTGTTTCGTAAAAAACTCAGTTATAGTCTCTTCTCATTTGATAAAATCTCATTGGGTATATTAATGGTCCGTGCAAGTTCCTGATGATGAAATCAATTTTCAAATGCGACAAGATAAATTGATCGTTCATGCTATCTTGGCCTCGATTTCAAAGGTTATTGTATCATTCATATACTTTTCCCAAACATCCCATCAATTATGAAAAATATTCCAAAAAACATATACAAGTAAATTCAGATCACGAATCATGTCACTTAAAGAACGAGTCAATGTGATTCAACGAGGTGAATAAACTATATCTGAGCATCTTCAACAGATTCACACTATGGCATACAATCTTGCTCTTGCTGGTTCTCCTGTTGTACAACACGATCTCATTCTCTACACCCTGAATAGAGTTGGCCCTAATCATAAGAAAATAAATATTGGTATTAAGGCTCATGATACCTGCATCTCATTTGAAGATCTTTATGACAAACTCATAGACTTCGAGTCCTATTTTGCCAAGTTTGAACCTATAGGTTCTGATGTCTCCATTGTTACAAAAATTGCAACAACCAAGTCACGTCAACAACAAAACCACAACAAAAATCCCTACTCCAATCACAATCAGTCAAACATGGCTCACATAAATTTGGGACAACAGGGTGAAAACCAGAGATATCGCAAGCCTCATGTCACATGTTAGTTTTGTGAAAATTTAGGCATGTTGCAAGGCAATATTACAAAGCCAAATCTATTCTTCTTGGGCAATACTACTTCCTCTACTCCAAAAACTCAAGGATGGTTAATGGATTCGGGTGCTTCTCACTATTTCACCAATAACATTCAGAACTTATCCTTATCTTCAGAATATGATACCCTAATAAAGTGAAAATAGGTGATGGATCAGGTTTGAATATTATATATGTTGGTTCATCCAACATAAATTCCTCCTCAAACACATTACACATTTACAATATCCTTTGTATCTTAATCATTAATCTATTTGTTGACAAATTTTGCAATACTAACAAAGCATCTGTTGAAATTTATTTTTTTGAAATATTTTTCTATGAAGGATATCAACACATGGACAGTCATGCTACAAGAAAAAAATAAAAATGACGTCTATGTTCTTCCAACATAATCCTCGTCCATAGTATACAACACCATTAAAACATTTATGATTGATTGACATTATCGTCTTGGACATTCCCTAGATAGGATTCTTTATCATATCATTTGAACCAACTCTCTACCACTGTCATCATTATCTCTTGGGTCAAAGTCATACGTCTCATGTTCTTGTAATAAAAGTTATATTCTTTCATTTAGTCAATCTACTTATCTTAGTTCACCTCTTTTAGAATTGTTTCTGTGATATATAAGGCTCTGTTTCGGTTAATTCTATAGACGATTTCAAATATTATCTAATTTTTTTATCACTACTCTAAGTAATATGTCTTTACCCCCAAAGAAAAAATCACAAGTCACCAATTTGTTTTCTAACTTCAAATCATTGGTTGAAAAAACACTTTGCAAAATCAATAAAAACGCTCTTCACTGATGGTGGCATTGAGTATCTTAGACTAAAGGAAATTTTTTTACTCATGAAATAAGTCACCTAAAATCATCACCATATAAGCCACTACACAATGGTTATGCTAAAAGACGAAATCGTCAAATAGTTGAAAGTGATCTGATTTTTCTTCACCAAGATTCTCTACCTCATCCTTCTAGTCGCATGATTTTCAAGTTGTCACTTATTTTACTAATAGTCTACCTACTTTAACACTTGACTATCAATTCCCGTTTCAAAAGTTATTTGGCACTATTCCCACTGGAACCAAACTACATATCCTTGGATGTCTTTGCTTTTCTTGATTGCGACCTTATGTAAATCACAAACTTGAACCTTTTTCTAAACCATGCATCTTCATTGGTTACTCATTGACAAAGTGCCTATAAATGTTAAGAACGTGAGCTAAAAAGGTCTTCTTCTCTTATTATGTTTATTTTATGGAGCCTACCTTTCTATGTTCCTCACATCCATTACCATTTTCCTCTATCCATGTTTCATGGAATATTGCATTAAACAATGTCACTTATTTCACACTACGAGTTTCACCACTTGTGAGAAGGCCTTCACCTTCTCCCGTGTCTTCACCTTCGTCCGTACCTTCATTCTCTCCAAATGTGTACTCTATCACTCCTTGACCTCCACCTAAAAAATCTCCTCAAGAAACTTTAGATCCTTCACCTTCTTATCTACCATGTCAAAAGACACTCAGATACAACAAGGTACCACACATAATAATCTAATGACCATGCAGTCCCCAAAATAACATATATAAATCCAAACGAGCCTTCACAACAACCAAACATCCCATCAGTGCATCAATTGAGTTATCATGTAAAACACAAGCCATCAAAGATCATAAATAGAGAGCAACAATTTCAGAAGAATTTCATGCGATTGTTAATAATTGTACACGAGAGATTTTTCCTTTTCAACCTCATTTTAGTATCATTGGTTGTAAGTGTATTTTCAAGATAAATCAAAATGTTTATGGAACCATCAACCGCTATAATGCATGTTTAGTAGCTAAAGGTTTCCATCAAAGACCTGGCCTTGACTACTACAGAATATTCAGTCCTGCTATTAAAACAACTGCTATTAAAGTAGTCCTATGCATTGCTTTGCAATTTGGCTGGAAGATTAGACAACTTGATGTCAATAATGTTTTTCTTCAAGGATCAACTTAGGAAGAAGTATATATGAGTCAACCACCTAGGTTTGTTGACTCTAGAAGACTATCTCACATTTGCAAGATGAAGCAAGCGATTTATAGCTTAAAATAAGTATCTAAAGCTTGGTATCATGAACTAAGCAAGTTTATTCTTTCTCTTAATTTTATCCAGTCTCGTAGTGATGCATCATTGTTCATCTGAGCACATCATTCTGGCCTTTGCTATTTTCTGGTGTATGTTGATGACCTGCTGATTATAGAAAATTCCAATTAGCTTTTGGAATAATTCGTTTTCACTCTCTCTACACGATTCTCCTTAAAGAATCTGCAAAATCTTACTTTATCTTTTAGGGGTTGAACTTGTCCTAGCAACCAGGGGCTATTTTTGTCACAACACAAGTATATCAGGGAAATACCAGATAGATTTGATATGAATAGTGTCAAACTTGTTGCATCCCCTGTGTTCACTTCTGTTAAACTAAAATTAAAAGATCGAACTACCTTGGTCGATGCAAACCTTATCGGTAGTTAGTTGGTTTCTTAAAATACCTCAATCTCACCCGCCCTGATATTTTTTACTGTGTTAACAACTGTCTCATTTCATACAGAATCCCACTGCAACTCATTGATAGGCTTTTAAGCAAGCGTTACGCTATCTTAAAAGTACCATCTACCATGGTTTTCATCTCAAAAGTAATCGTGTTTTGATGCTTCAATCTTTCTCTAACGCAAATTGAAATGGAAATTTGGACGATCATAACACTACCTCTGCCTATATTGCTTGCCATGTTAGCAATCCCATTTCCTGGAGCTCCAAGAAACAAAAAAAAAATTATACTTCGCTTGTCCACATAAGTAGAGTACAAATCTATTTCTTTCATTAAATATGAACTTACTTGGATCCAAACTGTACTTCATGAACTACATCAGTGCCTATCCTCAACTACCAACATCCAGTGTGAAAATATTGGCACAAGTTATGCTTGTGCCAATCCGGTCTTTCATAGTCGAATAACGCAAGTTTCTATTAATTTTATTTTGACCGTGATAGAGTTTCCAATGGGTATCTTTCAATGGGTATTTAAGTGTTGTCCATGTCCCCACAAAAGACTAATTAGAAGATACACTGACTAAACCATTGTCCAGATAAATAACTGAGCTTCTTCGATCCAAGATCGATGTATAAGATGGATTCTCCGTCTTGCGGTGGCGTTAATGAGATTGAATATTTACAAGATTCAAACAAATCAAGAAACAACTATACACTCAGTAGGAATCCTATACCAAGTAGCAGTTAAATCAGTTTAGTAATAGTAAATGATTCTCATATATCAAATCACTTGATTTTAGGAATTGTATGAGATTGTAGTTGTATATATAAATAAGTATAATATGCAGTAAAGGAATATAGAATTCTATTCTCACAAATCAAGTCTTATAGAAATGAAGAATAAACTTTTACGGTATATACATAAGACGATTTCATAAGATATCGCTAAAACAATATTGTTGCATGGGTGTATCTCCAATTCAACACCAAATTTTATATCAAATTATATTTTAGTGTAAAATTAGGTGTTTTACGTACTTCCCTAACAAAATACTAAATTTCACACTATTATAGTATGTGAATAGTGTCTAAGTGTGACACTATTCATCAACATCAATTATATTTTAATTATTCTATTCTTATTTTTATTATATAATAATTATAACTCAACATATGATAAATTATATATTTTTAATCAAGTTCCTAGTATATCTAATTATATCTTGTAATATTAAAAATAAAAAATATAAATATTATTAATAAATAACACAGTGTATTTTAAATAACATAACAATAAAAAAAGAATTATATAAAGTGAATATGTAACAATGAAGAAGAAATGATTTGTTTTATAAAATAAAAAAATATAAATAAAAAATAAAATAATACTATAATATTAAAAAAAAAGAAGAATATTAAAAGTTATTCTTTTTCGGTACAATTTAATATAATGCATTGAATTTAATATAAATCAAAACAATATTGATATTATTTTAATATCAAAATTTAATATTATGGGCGGGAGATGGTTTATATCTGTATTATCCTATGTCACCTAAAACCATTTTCATAATAAACGCATCCTTTTTCTTCCTCTCTCTTATGCGTATATATGCTTCTATCACCATTGATACTCGTACAGACAACCATCCTTATCTCTCTCCTGTGAAGAAGAGAAAGAAATACTAGTAAAAATGTCTTGTTCACTCCAGCTTCAGAGGCTCAACCCTACAACCACCGTCACTCTCGCCGGAGACTTTCAGAAACAGCCTCAACCGACATGGGTTTTCCCCGTGCCGTTCTCTGTCCCTAACAACCACTTACATTATCACACCCACGCTGTAGGCCCCGATCAGTGCTGCTCCGCCGTGGTGCAGACCATCTCTGCCCCAATCGATGCCGTGTGGTCTCTAGTCCGCCGCTTCGACAACCCGCAAGCGTATAAGCATTTCCTCAAGAGCTGCCACGTCATCTTTGGCGATGGAAACGTCGGCACATTGAGGGAGGTTCGCGTAATTTCCGGCCTCCCCGCCGCTTCTAGCACAGAGAAGCTGGAAATCTTAGACGATGAAGAACACGTCATCAGTTTCAGAGTAGTCGGCGGCGATCACAGGTTGAACAATTACCGGTCGGTCACGACTCTGCAACCTTCAGATGATAACGTAACAGTGATTGTAGAATCGTACGTAGTGGATATTCCGCAAGGCAATACAAAGGAAGAAACGTGTGTATTTGTTGATACAATTGTACGTTGCAATTTGCAATCACTGGCGCAACTCGCCGAGAACAACATTCCTACAACCAATTTGCAGTAATTTTGACAATTTAATCCGATTAACTTTGTATATTTCTGTTAGTCCCCTTGATTTGTTTCTTTTTGGGTGTGATAGATCGATGAACTTTTTGCTTAGGAGGTTTTAACCTTAGGTTGCCTCCGGAGTTCGTTTCTTAGAAACGATAATCTCCAATTTCAGATTTTCATTGTTCTATGTTTTTTTATTCGCAATGATATCCAGAGACGTAATTTTAAATTATATGTTTACACTGTACGTTGCTATAAATTATAGTGTTATTATTTTGTCCTCTAAAAACCTTAACATGAAAATAAATTGATACTAGTAGTGCACGGTGATACCTTCTTTTGTTTTTGGTTATAGCAGTATCCGGTAATGCATCTTCCGTGGTGAGAACAACGGCTTGAAAACCTCTACATCTTGTAGATTAATCTCATCGATCGGGCTTAATTTGTTAAATACGTAAAACAATGCACGAATGTCCATTACTTGATTTTCATGTGGTCTAATTAGTTTTTCCAACCCAACATAGCTGTAGTTCGTGAAGGTCTCATCAGTTGGAATAACGTTATTTATAGAACTACTTGTCATATTTTTGGTGACAAAATGAAGTAGTTGTTGAACCTACTTGTTAGATTGGGAACCGCTCTACTTAAATCCATTGATTTTCTGAAAGTATAAATTCCTTGAACTGAGAGTGTCAATTTTAATACCATTGTTAATCTGTTATCACATGTAAAACTATACTAATAGTGTAATCATACTTCCGATGACTATGGGCATAAAATTTAAATCTATTTTTATGATAGCAAATTATACATAGGGGATCTTTCGTAGAAGATGGACAAGCACATGTACAACTGCTGCAGGATCGAACGGAGAACATAGATACAGAAGCATGAATTTTTAAAATTTAAAAATATTTAGTCTTTGTATAGGAATAATCAACATCTGCTGGTTTCTAACCAACTTGACGTCCAAACAAACGGCAAGTTGTGGCTTTATTTGCTTTAACATCCTTTCTTTATTGTTTTTCCACCACTTCCTTTTTCTATGTACTTATGTTGTACGTTCGGCAAGCAAAAGAAGATGGCAATTTTGCAAGTTGGTTTGCAAGTGGGCAAGGAGGCTTTCTTTTAAATTTTCCATTTGCTTGCCTAATTTAATTAATAGTTGGCAATAATCATACTATTTGTAATATGTCCATACTGTTAATATTTTATGGATCACATGATGGGCGGTTCAATGAATTTAATGGCCTAAAATTAAAATATATTATAAGCCTTCAAATTTCTTTTATAAATTCATATGACAGTGAGACACAAAAGAAACCCACAGAAGTTTGATTTAGTGGTGAAAGCGCAATATGTGATGTGTAGATTAGATGCACGTCACGATATCAAACTTTTCTCTATACAAAAATATGGTACTTATCTCTATACAAAAATATGGTACTTAATTAGAAGAGATTTAGGAGTGAGCCAATTCTCCACTGAGTTGCTAACCTTACAACAATTGCCTCGGCGATTTCTTAGTCAATAAAGATGTAAACTTGCTTTCTGATGTATAAATCAATCAAATATGACAAAAAATATCTAGTTTAGAGAAACGAAGTTTAATCAGAATTGTGTGCAATTCTAAAGGCTGTTAGATATTGTGTGCAACACAGTGTGCAGAATCTCATACTAGAAACAAACTTTTTGTTCTTAAAATATGTCATTGAAGGCAAGTGGAAACCACCTTGGATAATAGCTGAGGAAGTGGAGGAAATAGGTGAACTGCTACAAACTGTAAATGTAGAACTGATTCATGTTCTAAGGGAAGGCAATCAGCTGGCAGATCACTTGGCCAATTATGCCATTGATCAAGGGGAGATTATGTTGAACTCATTCAGTGAACTGGACATAAAGGGAAGAAGGATCATCAACAGTGAAAAAATGCAATGCCCATACTTGAGAGTTGGTGTCAAAAGATGAAAAGAGGTACTTTACTGCAGGAAATAACACTGCTTATATTAGCAGTTTATTGAAGAGATGGCCTTTCATAACCAATTCTAAAATTACTAGACTTGGAAATACATTGAGCACACAATAGAGTGACAAGGTAGCAGTCCATTTTTCACAAATGATAGGATCCTTATCAGGTCTCAGGAAAGTAACATATGGACAATAAGGGCAAAGACCAGGACAATGAATGGGTAGTTCACACTACTAAGTTGGATGGTAATTCTCTGCCAATACCACTACTGCTATGGAGGATACACTGAGATCAAATATTCAACATTTGGTCACAACATGGGAACTATATACACTCATTATCAAGGAGGCATCATATTAACAATACAGAAACTTTGGTTATAGGGAATTCACAATGCCATTTCAGAAGTGGAAACCTCATGCTAACATATTTTTCTCACAACTTATTTATTTATTACATAATACTTATTTTAGCATATTTTTTTTTACCAAACAAGGATATTCTATAAGTCCTAGTTTGGGTATTAGCTTAGATTTTCTTAATTTGCTAGACTGGGCTACTTATGTAAAGAAGTTATTTGATAAAGTTATAAAATAACCTAGGCACCTTGCCTAGTGGATTTAAAGTAAAAAAAAATCATGAGTTTGGTAGCTATGCTCGTTATCCTTCATCTTTCCAGAAGCATAGGCAATGAATCGACCCTAGTGCATACAAATACATCCCAAACCAGTACTAGGATCATCATAATAAATCATAAAACCCTGATCCTCAACTAATACACTAATCACTTGTTCTCACTAGTGAGAAACTCCTTGAGCCTCAAAAAATTAGAGTCACACTCTATGGACCATTGGAAGGGAGTATGCCTCCTAGTCAAAATTTTCAAAGAAACTGTTGTAGAAGAGAATCCTTGAACAAACAACCTATAGTATCTAGCCACACAGATGAATTTGTGGACTTTATTAGGAGTAGTAGGTCAAGGCCAATCACATACTGCTACAATATTCACTGGATCAACACTAATGCCCTCCCTAGATATAACATTCCCTAAGATGCAACAACCCCCAACAAAAACTCACAATTTCAGGACTTGATAAAAACTTGATGGTCTCTCAATGTATAGATCACTATCCTTAAACTTTTCTCACTCTTCTCGGCTTCACGTGTATATCAAATGTCATGAATAGACACAATCATGAAAGGGTCCAAGTACGGCCAGAATACTCAAGTCATAAGGTCCACAAAATCTTTTGGGTCATTAGTCAGCCCAAAGTATATAAGCATAAACTCACAGTGCTTATAAAGGGTCCTAATGTTGTCATCATTATATCAGCCACCCTAATTATCTACTAATTATGACCATACCTTAATTAAATCTTTAAAAACATTGAAGCACCCAACAAATCATCAAATAAATCATCAATATGAAGCAGAGGATACTTATTTTTGATAGTAACTTGGTTCAGTTTCCTACAATTAATACATATATGCATAGTCATGTCCTTCTTCTTAGAAAGTAACATGATGACAAACTAGGTCAGATTAACCCTATGGAAATAAATTCTCGCAAATTAACACTGATCTCTTGGAGCTCTTCAAGATCCATATGATATGATGCTATTGAAATAGGTCTTGTTCCCCGCTCAACCTTAATAGAAAAAAACCCTAGCTATGAGCCAACAGGACTGAATATAAGAAACTACCCTAATCAAAGAGCATCTAGTAGGACCTTACCATACCACTAGTGGTATGTCGCACATAACTAAGGTAACAATCTTGAATGGATAATCCAAAATTGAATGATAGGGGGATAACCAGTCAATGCCGGTATAGAAAAAAAAATCAATCATAT
>JBDJHY010000078.1:13302633-13316535 GCA_039654485.1 Withania somnifera
ATATAAGCTTGTAGCCTTGATTTGTCAAGTTGTGCTTGCGGTACGATTGATATTCGGCACGATATGCCAGACTAGTTGATATAGGCACTAAATGTCAGACTATTGAGAATCTTGAGGCTCTGTGATTTGGGATGTGAGGATACGATGATGATAGATTTGTACGTGGTGATGCACCCCCATGGACCTGCCTTCGGGCTTCCACGTGATACGGAGGAGGGGGTATGTGGAGTATGAGGGATAACACATACCGAGAACTTTTAGGGTAGCCTTCCATGGGTTCTGCTTACTAGATCTACGGGTACCGGAGGAGATGCGTTCACAGGATGATTACTTCATGCATTGTGTTACTTTCCGCACTTATTTTCTTAAGTGTATCCTTGCTGAGATGTAAGGCCTACGGTGAGCGTGTTTCTTTGGGTGTACGTTGCATTTCTTTCTGGGGGACTTGTCAGCGTTTTAATTATTTGCTTCATATTAGTATTACTGTTTAGTTATCCTTGTTGGTTACTTGTTGTTTCCTGTTGTGTGGGATTGGTGCTTTAAACTTTTGATTGTCTATTTATCCTTTCACTTGAGGTTACCGGTATACCGACCATGTTCTATTCCTATCTTTCTTGATTCCCATTATTTATTGAGTTATATTTCACATATGTTGTTGCAAGGATGTCAGGTACATTCTCTTCCAATACTTGTGATCCTATTATGTGATTAGCTAGCACTATCAGTCTAAGTGACACTTGCTTTGTGATTGAGTTGTTAGTTTTCCTGCATTGTCCTAATTGCTTCCATGACCCTTTTTTCTTGTATTCTGTTATTTACTACATTTATTATTGTTATGTGCTTAGTGGGCCCTCGAAGCCTACTGGGTATAGGTTGCTTCGGCGACTTATACTCATACTACACCTGCACTTGTGCAAATCCGAGTATAGGTTCCCGTTTGTGATATACAAATCTTTGTTCGTTCGGATACTATTTGCATCGGAGATTCAGGGTGAGCTTGGCGTCCATCTTGATCCTGCTTCTCTTCAGAATTATGTTTTAGTGATCTCCATTTTATTTCGGAGATATTTTTATACTATATTCATTCAGTTGTTATGATTCTGTACTTAATGGTTCATTTGACACTGACTGGATTTTGGGTGGTTATTCTGTCCTTAATAAATTCGTAAGAACTATTGTTTTATTTTGACTTTTGATATTCTTCTACATTTAATGTAGTAGTCCTCCGCTTCGGCTTCGGACTGCGGGGTTTGGTTTTCCTATTAGTGGTATAGTAGGTGCCATTATGATCCGCGAAATCGGGTCGTGACAGTCTTGGCACAGTGAAACACAATCGTGCTAAAAGGGCGCGATCGTGCCAAATAACAATCTGGTATGTAATGGCCCTTGTAGTCATTTATGATAAATACGCGACGTTTTACATTCTAGAGCATTTCAGTAGTTGCCCCAAGTCATTTATGACTTGCTGGGACCAGTAGTCCAGATACCTGGTGACCGGGTTAAGCAGTATCTCGAATTGCCTGTTTTAGAACCTAAAACTAGTACTCGTTGATCAAAGACAATTTTCCTCAAAGACGAGTTCAAAATTAAATTCCGACAGTTCTGTTAGCTTTGAAATGCCAAACAAAGTCAAGATTTACCTTAAGTTTGTGTTTTGGTGTTTCCGTTTGCAATTTATACCAATTGGTAGATTTTAGTTAAGTTTATAGCTTAAAGTGACATCTATTTGCGTTTGTCCAACAAATCAATCAATTGTTGCAACATATTACTTAATAAATTTCAAAATTTCACTACTTTCACAACAATATTCAAGAACAAGAACGCAGTAATAAAAATTATATTTTCCCTTAAGATATACACACTATTTACAAACATACAGTCATATCATTGTTAACAAATACCACAACTTAACTTTCATTATCCCTAATTTAACTTTCAAGAGAAGACCGACCTTAAACTTTCATTATGTTATTTTTCAAATCTTAACATTTTGAACCCATTTCACTATACTTAACAATAATCTAAAATATGATAGAACAAGATAAGCTTCAATTTGATTTTTTCCAACAAATCAATTGCAACATAATACTCAAGAAAATTTAAATTTAACTATTTTAACAACAATGTTCAAGAAGAAGAAGAAGAAGAACAAAATTTGTACTTTTACTTAACAAAATACATTAATATACAACAACCATATCAAGTGCTAAGAGAATAACTATCACAAATTAGATTTTTTTTAAATTTTTTTCAAATAACAAAGTCATTGAACCAACAAAATTGATTCTTTCTCTTCCTTTTTAAACAAAAATGCAAAATTTTAACCTTATGAACAAAAAAAAAATAAAATTTAGTTTTAAAAAAAAAGAAAATCAGAGCGACAAGACAAGGAATAGAAGTCGCTGAAAGGGAAAAATTGCTACAATTGATTGTTGGGAGAAGTGAGAGAAGTTGAGAAAAAACCAATTAATTTTGAGAGAGAAAATGCCGAGAGAAAATGTGTACGGTTTTGAGTTTGAAAAAGTTATTTTTAGTTTGAAAATTGAGTTTTTTTGTATTTTAAAAAAAATTAATAGTTTTAAAATATTAATTAAATTCCTAAATAGATTAATGAAAATTTTAACATAAGTTTGACCTTTGACTGTTCAAATTTGTCCTTTTTTAATTTCAAAACTTAAAAACATCTTTCCCCAATTTTCTCGTCAAAACCCATTCCTATCGTCTCTTCTTTCAGCTCCCACAGTCAAAACCCATTCCTACCATCTCTTTCTCCAGAAACCCTCAAAATTTCTGCAAAACCCTAGTAACTGCCACTGCCCCATCATGGCGTCCAACTCTCCGAACCTCGAATGCCGAATGTACGAAGCCAAATACCCCGAAGTGGACCAAGCGGTGATGATACAGGTGAAAAGCATGGCTGACAGTGGCGCCTACGTTGCCCTTCTCGAGTACAACAACATAGAAGGAATGATCCTTTTCTCTGAGCTTTCTCGTCGTCGTATTAGGAGTATTAGCAGTCTTATTAAAGTTGGCCGCATCGAACCTGTTATGGTTCTTAGGGTTGATAAGGAGAAAGGATATATCGATCTCAGTAAACGTAGGGTTTCTGAGGAAGATATTTCCGCTTGTGAGGAGAGGTATAATAAGAGTAAGCTTGTGCATTCCATCATGCGTCATGTTGCTGAAACCATGGGAATTGATCTGGAGGTCAGCTAATTTCTCAAATCCCATTTTGTTTTTTTCCTTTGGTCATACAGAGAGTTACTTCTACCTCTTTTATTTTATATGGAGTTAATCTGGATGTTGAATTTAACATTTTATTTTATTTCTTGTATAGTTGTGATATTGGATGGGATGTTGAATGAGAAGTTTGGTTTGCTTAGGAGACATGATGATATATAAGTTTAGAATTTGGAGTACTTTAATGAATTTGAATTTTTGCAACATCTGTATATGGGAGAAGTGTCGTGTATATTGAAACAAAGGAGGAAAACATTTGATTGAAAAATTGGAATTTCAATTGAACATTAGGTCTCTGGGTATTATAATTCATTGAAGTGCGAATCGAAATAGTATTATTGATTTGGCATTTTTTTTTTTGCATTACCTTTCCGAGCTTTGAATGGTGTAGTGTCCTAAAGATAAATTAATAAAGCAAAAGAAGACTTTATGCCAAATGATTCTTAAATTTAGGTTTTCTTGGACAAAGTTAAATAACTCGGCTTAGCTTTAAAAGTAGAATGAAACAGATTTCTCTTAGAAGAACTCAGAGGAAAAAACCTGTGGTTTGGCAAAAAATTTTGCTTTATGAGCTTGGTCCTTTATGCCATGTCTTAAATGTTAAGGAATGGTATACAGTAAAGCTCTTCTAAGATAACAACTGTATAATACAAAACCAAAAAAAAGAGCTCAAGCTTATGTTTTCCATTATCAGTTTGTTTGTGGATACCATCCAATTGATTGCTCTTCTTAAGAACTCTAGTTTGATATAGAGATTTAGAATATGTGATTTCCAATAATTACAACAACATACCCAATATATTTCCACAAAAGTGGAGATTTTCAAAAATTATGTTTCACAATTTACTCTGCCACATTATTGTGAAGTTTGGGCAATGTGAACTCTCCTCTTGGAGTTAGTTCTTTTGGTAATGCCGTGTTCCAAGGAGAAGCTAGAGCTGGAAGCGTAAATCTTTACTTCTTAGGGAGTTCGTAAGTGTAGAAGAGCAGCTGATGTTACTGCAATTGGATATCGTCCATGGTCAATGCTGGATTTCAACATATTATTTGTGAATTGCATTGAAGGGGGAAGAGGTCTGTTCTGCTGAGTTAATGGTCTAGGCCTTCTGGATTGGTGGTAGTACGGAGCATTGACGAAATTCGAATAATAATTTATGAAATTTATCTGGTTGTGCTAACCAAGTTTGAACACACACACACATATATGATATCACTTTCTTAATTCTTTGCACATAGGTATTTAACCAGTTACTTTTCTCGGCCTTACTGCTTTATAACTGGAAGTGCGTAAATATACTATAGGTAATGCCTTAGCATGAAGGGGTTTGTTACTTTCATTTGCTCTTTCTCTCTTTCATTGCCCTTGTTATATGATGGCTTAAGTGTGATGATGCTGTCCTGGCATCTCTGACTATTTCTAACTTATTATATGACTGTCTACCCTAAAATTTCACTAAACATATGTAGCCTTTTTTTCCTCTGTGTCCTTGGCCATTCAAACTTAGTTGTTTGCAGGTTAATTAGAAATTCTGCTGCTTTGAAATGAATGTTCAGTTTATCTCCCTTCCTCTTTTATTTTCTTTCTGCGGGATGAGCTGCCAGGAACTGCTTTCCCTAAATTTGGTCATGTACTGCAGGAAATGCAATTACTTGTTGTTTGAGCAATAAGAGAATATTCATCATTGTCTCATAAAAAACATACCCAGTGTGGTCCTACTTGCGGGCTCCCGGGAGGGTGTGGTTCATGCACATCTTACCCATACCTAAGTGGGATAGAGAGGAATATTCATCATTGTTTAGTTGAGAAAAATGTGTATCTATGTAATTCTACTAAGCTTTTCCCTCTAGAATCCCTATTAGTAGAAGTTTGAATTTCCACCCTTCAATTTCTCCTAATCATTTGGCATGCTTATTGCAGGACTTGTACATTCATGTAGGTTGGCCATTATACAAAAAATATGGTCATGCTTTTGAGGTGAGAATTTGTATTACTTATTCCATTCCCTCTTCTGATTGGCAAGATTCATTATGAATTTCTAGGTTTTGACTTCCAGGCATTCAAATTGGTTGTCACCGATCCAGATTCAATTCTTAATTCCCTCACCCGTGAAGTTAAAGAAATTGGCCCTAATGGGAAGGAGGTAGATCTTTTATCATATCATTTTCTAGGTTAGTTTCGTCCAATGATGTCAAATAAAATTTACATCATATCTTCTCTAGGTAACTAAGGTTGCTCCTGCTTTATCTGAGGAAGTTAAAGATGCATTAGTCAAGAATATTAGGAGAAGAATGACTCCACAACCATTGAAGATTCGGGCAGATATTGAGATGAAATGTTTTCAGTTTGATGGCGTTCTTCACATCAAGGTTTGTACATTTGGCATCATCATTTCATGTTGCTAGTTCTCGAACATGTGAAGAAAACAACTACATCTCATTCTTTAGCACTATTTTGACGTACATTATAGCTGTAGTATGTATATAAAGATGACGTTCTTGATGTAAGTTCTCATATTTGACTTCTCAATTGACTGCGTACATAGGAGAAAGATATCTGACTTTCCATAGTTAACTGTCAATGATTTTTCTTTTTTCCCACAGGAAAAACTAAAACATAAAAAATATATTCAGGCCATATATATAAAATCACATGTTATCTTACACCGAACAAGCTTTTGGAAGAGAATGAAGCAGTAAGACAATACCTGATTTTACTCTGGATTTAGGAATCTGATCATTGCTCGATTATCTTCCCACATAACAATATATCGGAGAGGATGGGATAAAAATGAATATATAGCTAAAGAAGACCGAGTCAATTATATTTTAAAAATAATTAAATAGACACAGGAAGAAAGCTAGCATTAATACTTTATAGTTCCAACTTTTTGCTATAGATATTGGTATATACATATTTCAAATATACTTGAATTTTTTGTTGTTAAAAAAGCGAGCATGTCATTTTGAAGCAACTCTATTTGAAAGCTAGGAATATGCTCACATGACATTAACATTTAGAATTCCACTAAAGCGAATTTAAAAAAGAAAACATTGGAAAATGTAAACATTCTAACCAATACATACTGTGATAAATGCTTTTAAATTCATGACAAAATGTTTAATTGGTTGAATGAAATAAAAAATAATGAGTAAACACAAATCATACCTTTGTAATAATTAAAGAAACATAACAATAATTCTAAGAAAGTTGTATTAGGTTACATTAAATGCATGAATTGGCAGGATACTACATGAGGTTCATGTCATAATGCCATAAATGCATGAATTGGCAGGATACTACATGAGGTTCATGTCATAATGCCATAACTAAAGAATTGAAGTGCAATAGCTGGATTTCTAATTAATTCTGCATTTATGTAAATAACATAGAAATTTTTAATTAAATTTACTATTTATTTAGATAGTTAATTAGATTTTAATTTAGTGTAGGGACAAATTTGCACTTCGGAACTTCCTACTTTTAGTATAATATGATGATTATTGAGTAAACACAAATTATACCTTTGCATTAATTAAACATAACAATAATTCTAAGAAAGTTGTATTAGGTTACATTAAATGCATGAATTGGCAGGATACTACATGAAGTTCATGTCATAATGCCATAACTAAAGAATTGAAGTGCAATAGCTGGATTTCTAATTAATTCTGCATTTACGTAAATAACATAGAAATTTTTAATTAAATTTACTATTTATTTAGATAGGTAATTAGATTTTAATTTAGTGTAGGGACAAATTTGCACTTCGGAACTTCCTAGTTTTAGTATAATATGATGATTATCTATGTTATTATCAATGGTGGAGGCTGTATGTTCTTAATGCTTGTATTGTTCAATAAAATAAGGCGATTACCTATCAAAAAGGGGATTTTTTTTTCTAGAGGCTGCATATTGTTTGTAATTTAATCCCTTTTTAATTATTTTTTTCTCATCTGGTGCAGGAAGCTATGCGTAAAGCTGAAGCTGCTGGTAATGATGATTGCCCTGTTAAAATTAAGCTTGTTGCTCCTCCAGCATATGTGCTCAATACTCAGACTCTTGACAAGGTAAATAATACGATTTGTCCCATGGGGTTCGAATCGAAGAGAATCAAAAACGAAAATGAAGAAACGAGGATATGTGAGTTCTTCGAATTCGTGAGAAAACGAAGAATCCGGAACAATTAACCAACAAATAGACATTATCAATGCACCCACAATAGCGATAACTCGATGATTGATTAAGCGAACAAGTTCGGAAGCAATTAGAAGATACACCATTCCTAATTACTCTTTATACCAATAGACAATTGATACGCCCACGACGTCTATTAGCAACCACCATTGATCTACATTGGGAATCCTCCCTCTAACACTACAACTATAAGCTTTGAAAGCTATTTGCACAGAACAATCTTTTCAATTCAAAATAGTATACTCTTCACATTGAATGGCTAGCTATATATAGTGCCTAAGTTGCACTTATTACATATGGACCAAAAAGTGATCCATAATGTCAAATTGGTCCCATAGTTTTGGCCTCTTCACTTCAAGCTCCAAATGCCTTCCAAAGTTGTCCAAGCTATTCTCCACACCTGGGTTTACTTCCTTTGACCCTCAATTATGTCCTCGGAAGCTCCATTTGGTGCCTTTGTGTTGACCATAGCTTGTATCTCCTTTCTAGCATACTTGATACTTTCCCATTCCACTCGTCCAACTAGTGTCCAACCCCTCTTTGCTATTCTCACTACTGGTACCTGATATCATATTATCCTCCCTTTCTTGAAAAGGATTTGTCGTCGAATCCAAGGAAGTATCTACAAGACAAAGCATCAAATAAAATCAAACTTTTCTCATAGTATGAGGGTTAGAACGAGGGTTAGCATCAACAAGCTCAAAACTAACATAATCCAAGTTAATGGAGAAAACACACTGCCTCAACCTTGAATTTGGATGGAAGAGCTGGGTAGCTTGCCCACCAATGTACAACTCGTCCAAGGGCGTCGTCCAAGAGAAATCGGACTGCCCAACTCGAGATTTGCAAGCCTTTACTTCCTTTAGCTAATTCAAACTTTTTGGACACTTAAGCCTCTTTACTTGACCAAAAATTAATCCCCAAACACTTTTTTGCACAACTTGAATGAAGAGAGTTGGACCAAACACCACCTTTGTTACACTTCTTCAAGATGAAGATATGAACACAGATGAACACCTTGAAATTTCAAATCTCCAACCACCACCAAACAAGCTCGGGTGCACACCAAATTTGAGATTCCGGCTCCTCTCAACTAGTAGAACAAACCCCAATAGGTTTAAATACTCAATTTTAAATCGAAATAAAACCTATCTAGTTTCCTCTTTCAAGTTTGAAGAACATGAATGCTGAAGTTCAAAAACTTGAATCTCCTTCTAACCTAGTCCAAAGGTCACAAAATTTGATTCTCAAGCTCTCATGAGAAGCTCTTTTGACTACTTTACGAGCCCAGAGAGCAACAAAATCAACATGAATTTGAAGCTTGAAAAATGGATCTACCACTCTGAAGATGAACAATCCAAATTTCAAAACTCACTCAAATCACCTCTGATTCACTTGAAATTCGAGATTTGAGTTTCTTGAAACTTGATTTGAACGATTATACACTTTGTAGCCCCAATTTCAACCAAATTTTGTATCAAATTCGTGACCCACTTTGAGCTCAACTTTCAACAACAGTGAAATCCATAATCCACCCGAATTCACCTCAAATTGAATATTTATGACCCAAATTACTAGGAGAACAATTCCCACTAATCAAAATCAACAAATAAATACAAATTGAACAGGATCTATGAATTTTTTTTTGATACTTTTTGGATTTTGATTTTTTTTGTGATTTTCGGATTTATTGTACTAGGATTTTAATCCGATAAAACGAATTACGAGCCTAGGTTTTGATACCAAATGATACAATTCGGCCTACCGAGTTCAGAGGATATGTGAAAATGAATAAACGAGGATCTGAATTCACATATTCGAGTTCGAATCGAAGAAAGTCGAAAATGAAAATGAATAAACGAGGATATGTGAATTCTTCGAATTCATGAGGAAACGAAGAATCTGGAACAATCAATCACCAAATAGACACTATCGATGCACCCAAAATAGCGATTACTCGATGATCGATTAAGCGAACAAGTACGGAAGCAATTAGAAGATACACCACTCCTAGTTACTCTCGATATCAATAGACAATCAATACGCCCATGACGTCTACTAGAAACCACTGTCGATCTGCGTTTGGGATCCTCCTGCTAACACTACAACTATAAGTTTTGAAAGCTATTTGCAAAGAACAATCTTCTTAATTCAAAATAGTCTACTCTTCAAATTGAATGACTAGCTATATAGTGCTTAAGTTGTACTTATTACACTTGGGCCAAAAATGACCCATGATATGAAATTGCCCCCATACTTTGGGCCTCTTCACTTCAAGCTCCAAATGACTTCCAAAGTTGTCCAAGCTATTCCCCACACCCGATTTACTTCCTTTGATCCTCTATTATGTCCGTGGAAGCTCCATTTGGTGCCTTGTGTTGAACATAGCTTTGACCTCCTTTCTAGCATACTTGGTGCTTCCCGATATCATATCAGTAACTAATGTTTTTTTGCATATAATAATGGTAGCCTGATTTAGTTGAGTAAAATATTGTCTACACCTTTTAAGGATATTAGTTTGATTTGTGCTTGAGCTTTTTTATTTTTCTGAGGAAATTTTAGTCAAGCATATGTAGTATATGTTTTGGCTTAAAAGTACATTATCTATTATATAGACCACTTATTATGTGCTATTACTTCCGTCACTCTGATTTTTCTTAGGAGACTTTTTTCTCTTGGCTCTCTACTTCATCTCAGCTATTGCATATCACATTCTTATTTTGTGAGTATTGCTTCCATTTACTTACTACAGCTTTATGGTCAAACAAGAAGGATCTCTAGGACGCACTAGCTGCATCCCTTTTGCTTACTATGATCCCTCAAAGACCACCTCTTCATGTCATGTTCTCCCCAGTCCCCTCTACCACAGGATGCTTCCCAAAAATCTTGTCTTTCTCTTTGGATTTTCCTATACTTATTATCAACTTGATAGGATCGTTCTTTTGACTGCCATTATCATTTCTCGCTCAAGTGTGCTGTCGCCTTTTCAATGTGTTTTTTCTCTCATTTATCAACTATGGTCAATGTTAAAGCTACTTCTTAGATTAATCTTTTATGTTGCTTCGCTGCTGGAAAGTGAAAAATAGAATGGAAAAAAATACTTTAGTGGACAATACTTGAGCATAGTTCCTTCAAAATATTACAATTTGAAGAGAATGAACTTCTTAAAAAGCATACGAATAATGTAAAGAACTTCCACTAGTAATTAACTGGTTGCAAGTATTCGCAGCTAAGCCTTATGTGCAGCTAGACTAATTCTATCTGTTATCGCCTTCCACATTAGGCCATTCTTATTATTATTGCTAATCTCTAAAGTTTATAATTTCAGAGGGAGTTCAACTTTTTAGATTACAGATTCTATTCTATTTCTTTTGGCAGGAGCAAGGCATAGCAGTCCTTACTAATGCAATTGCAGCATGCACCGAGGAAATAGAGCGTCACAAAGGGAAACTTGCTGTCAAGGAAGCTCCAAGAGCGGTGAGCGACCTTTTTTTATTTTATTTTTTAAAATTTATTAGTGATTCTATTTTCTTCATAATTGTGGAATGTGCTTCTTTGTGCCTATGAGACTCTTTAATTTGATAACCGCCATCATGCAATGGAGATATGAGATAGAGAATTGTGAAATTTGAGAACAGATTAACCAAACCACATATTGTTGGTAAATCTTTTAATAATCATGCGATGGTCGGGACAAGAGTTTGGGGGGGGTGGGTTTCTATATCACAGATGCCTTACTTGATTAGTATTTTAATTTTGAAGTTACTGATGAACTAGTATAAATATGTATGTTCAACTGAAGTGCTCCTGTCTTTCTGTAAGGCACTGCTAGTACTTTGGAGTCCTGGATACTTAATAATTGAGACCGTTGTCACATAAAGTTTGGTTCGAAAATCTCTAATTTGGTTTTGGTTGCAACAGTATGGATCTACAGTTGGCAAAGGTTTTACGGTTAATTCCAATCCTCATATATATTTTTGTTGAAACTGTTTAACTTTTTCAATTCCTCGGCATTAAGGGCTATGCTGGCCATGTCACGCCCGAGTCTGTACCCAGTACAGCACACATTGCTTAGAACCAGGAATGTCTTCAAGCTAATCCATGTCTTCAAGCTAATCCATGTCTTCAAGCTAATCCTTGTACCTGACACATGCTAATACCATATATGAATAACTTAAGCGGAACCGTAATTAAATTGAACTTAATGAAATCCGGAAATAAATTAAGAAAAGGGCAACCTGGTGCACTAAGCTCTAACTATGCATGGGGTCCAGAGAGGTCCGACCACAAGGGTCTAGTGTACGCAAGTCTTACCTTGAATTTTTTTAGAGGCTGTTTCTAAGGCTCGAACCCGTGACCTCATGGTCACATGGAAGTAACTTTACCGGTTGCTCCAAGGTTCCCTTTCAATCTGGAAATAAATATCATAGTTGATAAATGAAACATCTGTGGAAAGCCATAATTATATACTAACATGAACTATGTCTAGAAAGCCTATAATAATATAAGACTGATGAACTGCTAGGACAAACCCTTAGCTAACTCTAAATAACTAAAAATCTGAATAAATGAAGAAGTGTCTGAATAAGCTAAGTAAACATCCATAGTTGCCTCGAAATGTGAGGACTCCCCAAAAAAGCTGTGCTGCTGGGAATGAAGATGTAGCAAATCCACAAGTGCAAGAAGGAATGCTTCAACCTACATTATAAGACAACGCAGCGTAAAAGAGTATGCATTAGTACAGGGAAGGTTCTGAGTATATAGGCATGCATCATTTATAGCGGTACGTGAATCATACCGAGTAATAACTTAAATACAGGTATGCAATGACCCATAATTTCATGTGAACAAGTTGAGTAAATGAGAAAATCATTATTTAATAGTACAATCCTCATAACTGAGGACTGCTGGTCCATGCATTCTGAGTGTACTAAAAATACAACTGTATTGAAATCAGGGAAATTGAATGATGTAAACTATAATTGTGGGAGTATCTCTGATAATCGAAAACACCACGTGAGCCCATGATGTCCAACACACCAACTCATATTGGGAGAGCTGCCCTGTGAGGCATAGGACCTAACGGTAAATGGATTCGAATACTGTGTTCTGTAACTTTAGGTATGACCGATTGCAGGTGAGTTTCCCAGGGTGTGACCCTCTATTACATGTGAGTGACACTATCCTACGTTGACATGTAATTCTGGGATATGAGTATGTACCCTGGGTAATGATTACATCCCAAAACGTTCTTAACATAATTGATGGCTCACATACTATATTGAAATATATAGATTAGTCCAAAAATCATAATAAGGATACCGAGTCTGTAACATGTAGGAGCTAGTCAAGCTATAGAAAACCATGTTTGTGATCATAAGATCAACCCATAATCATGAATGCTAATAATCGACTTGAAAATTGATATAACGTGCATAGCCTGATCATAAAACGAGTAAAATCATGCAAATCATGCATGGACTTGGGATAACTTGAATGCTATAATATAGCCATGAGAAATCATTATTAATCACTAAAACATGTTCATGAATGTAAATATATCAGGGAGAATTGAAATTTAAACTTAATATCATAATTAGGTAAAACCCTAGTTCATGGAAATCAGGAATTTAAACTAAAACCATAGTTTTGAGCATGAGGATGAAAGAATATCCTCATTGAATAACCACATACCTGATTATGAAGCTTTTGGACGGAAATCTTTGTTGGAGTCTTGAATTTTCTTGAACCTGAGGAGAAAACAACATATATTATTGACAGAGTTTGGGAGCTTTGATGTTATGACGGAGAAGCTGAATGATTTTATGATATAGTCCCTCTAAACACCCTAAAACGAATTGGTATAGGGGTGAAATATCCTTTATAAACGTGCTGCGAAGTTGCTTAAAAATTGCAGTAGGAGTCATGGTGTGGACTGTACGACTCGTAACCTGGATGTACGGGTCGTACGACGACTCGTGAGCACTGACAGCCAGACAGTGCTTTACTAAAATGGTCATAACTTTCAACTCTGAACTCGAAATTTACCTTTTATGTAGTCATTTTATAGGAAATTTACCATGCTTTAGGTGTCCCCAAATTAATTTGCCTGGCTCCAGAACCCACCAATCAATTTCAGGAGCTCCACTACCGCAACAAATTTCCATTCATTAAAAAGTCTTCTGAAGACTATGTGTAGACCACATATCTTCTATTCTGTAGTCTGGGTTAGAGCATATAGAGAAAAGTCCAGGCAACAAGTTCTTTGGGATCCTTTGTTCACACCATTTGTCTATTCAGAACTTTGCCTTGTCCGCCTCCCACAGAAATTTTAGTGTTGCACTTTGTTCTTTCCATTGATTTTTGGTAGTCCTCCACAACCTAAACTTAAAGTGTTGGTCACTTCATTAGTGCACAATAATCTCCTTGCCCATGTTTGTGCTGGATTACTACTTTCCATAGAGCTT
>JBDJHY010000078.1:13346430-13360066 GCA_039654485.1 Withania somnifera
GGGGTTCGGGGTGGGGGTAAAAAAAGTTTAGTTTTTCTTTACAAAAAAATGTTGTGTGTGGGGAGGGGGGGAGGGGGGGAGGGTAAGGGAATGGGGTGGAGGTGAAAAAAATGTTCAGTTTTTCTTTTACAAAAAAAAGTTAATGTTTTTTCCTAAACATTTCAATTTATTTTTTAAAATGGTATGAGCATTGAAACTTGTTTTTCCTACTTTAGTTAACAACGTTATTTTTCTTATTTTAAAGAAATTTGTTTTCTTAGGAAAAAAAATTCAAACTTTTTAGCCAAGATAAAAAAAATAGGAGAACATTTTCTTCATACCGAATACACTCTTATAGTATGACATTAAGGTTGTGTTTGATATGGAGATAAATGGTCGGGCAAAATGTCTTGGAAAATGTTTTCCGCTAAAGAAAATAAGTTTGTTAAAACATCAGAAAAATGACTTTTCTAACTAAGTAGGAAAATAAGTTTTGTAAGTGATATTTTAAGTTTATCGTCCCGTCCTTACCCACACAGTACTTCCAACCCCCGTACCCTTTGACTATTCCACCCTCGCCTGGTCACATTCCACCTCATCGTATTGCATTAGATTACAAATAAATATTTGCTCTTGAAATAAAAAGTTTCACACTTATTTATCAAAACAATAAAAAGAAATTCATTTATTTCTCAAAAAAAAAAAATAAAAATATTCTCAATAAAAAAAAAATTCTTTCATACCAAACACATCCTAAAATGGTGAACAAACGACAAAAAAAGTACTTCCTTCATCCTAATTTATGTGATATTGTTTGTTTTAATATAACATGTAAGAAAAAAAAGAATTTTTTTTGAAATGTATAATCTAAAATAAACATTAGACATTAATTATACGGTATAAACTATTTCATTAAGGTCAAAGAGAATTTAGAATTAAGTTATTTCTAAATTTAAAAAAGTAAGATTCTTTTTTGTTTGAACAAAAGAAAAAAAATGTCAAATAACTAATGATAACGAACGTATGATACATATGTTTCGATTGTTTTCTTTTATTATTGATTTGGAAAGTCAAAATAGTAGAAATTCCTTAATTAAAGTCCCATATTCGAGTTCTTGAAAATAAAAAAAAAATATTGGGAGTATCATCCCTAAAATTGAATCATGTGATGTGAGACTTCAAATATAATTGAACTTTAATATAACATAAATAAAAAATTAATTTTAAAAAAAGAATGAAGAATCAAATTGAAAGAAATGTAAACATTAAGTAGCTTTCATATGAATATCCACAAGACTTGACAAATTCAACATTGCCATTTGGGTTGGAGTAGCTAGAGAATTTATTATGGTTGACTAGATCAAAAGTTAGGAGAAGTTGGATTTTAGTTTGATACTAAGAGGTTCATAAAAAGACAAGTCTCTCTTCGTTCATTATGTATTTTCTTTGTTTTATATTATTTGATTTTTATTGACATAACATTTTTTTAAAAAAAAAATTAGAGATATATTTTATGCATAATATTTTGAAACTTTAAATTTAGTTATTACAATTTTATATAATTATTTAATATTAAATGTAATATAAAAATTTTTGATCTGCTAAAATAAACAAATAAAATATATATCTATATGCAGAGAGACCAAATAAAATGAAAAAGTTGAAGTGAAAGATAAAACATATCTTTGACTAGTAGTCTTGTTATTACGTTTGCAAGTTTTAGACGTTTGTGAAGTATTTTAAGTGTCTCGTTTGTAACTTTATCAATGATCAAATGGCTCAAATTTGCCATACTGGCTAATGAAAAATGTTCTCCCTATTAAAAATATGATTAATTTTCCTAAATGAATAAAAAGATCATAATTGGTTAAGGTGTTTTTCTCAAATACAAATTCACTAAAATGATATTAAGTATATATTTAAATACCTTTGAGAGATCTGTTTTATTCAAATTTCAATGTATTACTCGTGGAGATGCATGATATTATGTGATCTTTTCATCATCAAGAGAGTAAACTAAAATATGTGTTGCATTCATTTTGTTTTTGAATCAAAATCTTATCCGGTTCCATTTTCCTGATAAGATTTTTAATAAAATAACAATTAATCTATATCACACAATTTTTTTGTAATTGAGAAGTGAATGCACATGTTGATGCCCATTCCTTTCACTATAAAAACACACTTGAGGAAGGAACAAAAATAAGAAAAGTAGCTCCTCTCTCTTTCTACTATTTATTGCTTATATGTTGCTAAACATTGCTTTTATTTTACAATATCATCCTAATTTTGCTCTAGCATATAGATGGCTGTCTGTAGCACAAATGATTTTGAGGCCAAAGTTGTGGAAAGTAGTTATGACAAAATGAGTGAATTAAAAGCCTTTGATGATACAAAGGCTGGCGTGAAGGGTCTTGTTGATTCTGGAATCACTAAAGTACCTCAAATATTCATTCTACCACCTAAAAACCGGGCAGAAACATGCGAAACAAACTTCATTTTTCCAGTGATAGACCTCGAAGGAATCGATGAGGATCCAATCAAGCATAAGGAGATTGTGGACAAAGTTCGAGATGCATCAGAGACATGGGGTTTCTTCCAAGTGGTTAATCATGGTATTCCAACATCCGTCCTGGACAAAACGTTGCAAGGGACACGGCAGTTTTTCGAGCAAGAAAACGAGGTTAAGAAACCGTATTACACTAGAGAGATTGGGAAAAAAGTGATTTATGTTAGCAATTTTGATTTGTATAGCCCTTGTGTTCCAGCTGCAAGTTGGAGAGACTCACTTTTCTGTTTCATGGCTCCTAATCCTCCCAATCCACAAGAATTTCCAACATCATGCAGGTATATGTTCATGTTTAAATACTCTTTTTGTTTGTCTAATTTTGATTTGACGTGGAGTTTAAAGTATAGAAGACTTTAAATTTTGTGGTGTTAAATAAAAGATACATGTTAGTGACATGTCACGTATAAAGTTGAAATTAAGAAGCTGCAAAAGAAAAAAAAGAAATGTTGTGACACGTACAAATAAATTAAAACCGTACTGTTATGTTGTGACAAATATCAATAGACCATGAGACATGATTTATGCTTCATGTGAAGTTTAGAGGATACTGTTAGGGAAGTTAAGAAATTTAACTAGAAGACCCACTGTGAGAGCAGGGCCAGATGTAGTACGAGTTCATATAAACTCATAACTTCCGGACCCAGTGAAATCTGACGAAGGGTTAATAAATAATAAAGATTTCCATAAAATTAACAGTACAAAGTGTTCAATAATGAAAATCTTAAAATTGAATATGTTAAGACAATCAAGCATATGATGATATGTCCTGTTTCAATGAATGAATTTGTGCAGAGAAATACTAATGGATTTCTCTAAGGATGTGACAAAATTGGGCTTCTCCTTGCTTGAATTAATGTCTGAAGGTCTCGGTCTTGATCGTTGTCATCTCATTGATATGGATTGTGCTAAAGGTCTTAGTGTTTTGGGCAATTACTATCCAGCATGCCCTCAGCCAGAACTCACCATGGGCACCATTCAACATTCCGATGGCGATTTTATCACAGTGCTTCTACAAGATCATATTGGAGGACTCCAAGTTCTTTACCAAAATCAATGGGTTAATGTTCCTCCTATACCTGGTGCTCTTGTGGTCAACATTGGAGATTTTCTGCAGGTTAGTTACTCGCATCGACTTCTTTATTAATCTTACAAATATTTGATGCACATGAAAACATATGACATTAGACATAATATATAAACAGATACTCAAATTTGGACCAAGTGAGAGCTCCAACTTTGAGTATGCACGTCTAAACATCTTGTAAAGATATGGCTGGGCCTCACTCAACCGAAAAGGCTAGCTTGTGGAGAAGGATTCCCAAATTCATATAAGACCATCAGTCCATAATATCGGACTCCAACTCACTCTAATACATCTCAACTCGTTTCTATCGTGTCAGTTGAATACTCTAACATAGAAAATATTCATCTATACAACTTCAAAATCACGTTTCCACGAGATTCAGTGGGAACAAGTTGGAATACTTACTTGCTATTTGAGGGTCCAAGTTGAGGTACTAGGTATCTATATGTACAATGTCAAAATTAGGAGTGTTGTATATATAATATAATTAATCGTTAAAGGTCTAATACAATTTCAAACACATTGGTACTGAAACCAGGTGTACTTATTTTTTTCAGCTCATGTCAAATGACAAGTACATAAGTGTTGAGCACAGAGTAATTGGGAATAAAGATGAGTCAAGAATGTCAGTTGCCTGCTTCTTTGGTGAAACTCCATGGCAATCTCCCAAGGTGTATGGACCAATTACTGAATTATTATCAGAAGATAATCCTCCAAAATATCGTGCAACCACAGTGGAAGGCTACACTCGTTACTTCCGTAAAAAAGGACTGGATGGAACTTCTGCATTGTTTCATTTCAAGATCTAATCATAGTAATGTAACAATTGAATGTATGATGAGTATCGATAATTTAACTTTTGATATGTATCTTATACTGAAGCTTCATAGATGCTGAAACATGAACCACAATGATCTTTGCAAGATTGTCGTTGTGACTGATCAGGCCGGCAAAGTTTTTTGTCTGTTATAGTTTCTATTCTTGTCATCAAAATAAATGATTATCAATTACCACATGTAGCTTTGGATCAGATAATTCCTTTTAGTTCTATCTATCTTGTTTATGTTTCCTCTTAATAAAGTGTGATGTGACTACTGCTAATGAGTAACGAAAACTAGTTTGAAGTTCCAGAACTGATTGAGTAAGCAAATAGGAAATTCAAGAAGTTCTCTCCTTCTGAAGGAACCAGAGCAGAAGGTTTATGACTGATAGACGTATTTCATACTTATAAAATCATTTCTTTTTAACGAATTCAGAGGGTCTGCATCTCAATCCTAGAAATTCTGTTGAACTATGTGTGGCCACCTCATTTAAAAACTTAAGCCTAATCATCTTTGTTAAAGTACTTGTGAGCATCAATTGGTAATAGTTTGGTCATTTCTTAGACTTGTTCTTGGAAAAGAGAAGGGGAGTGAAACCTACCGCATAAACTAAGATAGTTTATGCATCTATATGTCATTGTTATAAGTTGGGAACACTGTTCCGTGCCTGACTTCAGAGCTTGTAACTCTTCAGAACATTGTTTACAATTGAGCTTTAACCAAATAATATTCTTCTGTGTGCATGGCAATCTATTTTTCAGCTCATATCAAATGACAATCATTTAAGCGCTGAAGTCAGAGTTCTGTCAAATAAAGTAAGTCCAAGAATATCAGTTCCATGTTTCTTCAGCAAAGTGCATTTCCCTCTTGGTGACAGAATGTAACCTCTGAAGCCACAGTGAAGAAATATACGGACTACTTCCGCAAGAAAGGCATTGATGGAACTCCTTTATTGCCGCATTAAGATTTCCTGTCATAGAAATGGAGAAAATAATTAGAACAAAGATTTGAACTTGTGATGTACAATTAGAAAATAAAACATACTGCAATTAAAGTTTCATAAATGGAACTGTTATGTTCTTCGACAGATTGTCTTTGTGACTGATTATGGTTTCTATTTCTGTCAGCAAATAAATGACTGTCAATTAAATGGATACTGGAGTTCATCTATTTCTTTTGTACATGCAGTTCAGCATGTCACCATTTGACACTTTCATATTAAATTAGACTATTGTTTGTGAAATCAAACTCACAGTCATATATATATATATATGCTGTATCTTAAATATTATGGTGATTCATCGTCGTTAAAGCCTTTGCTCAACTAGCTCCATAACTACAATTTGTGGTGTCCATACCAATATATAGGCATAAGCCTATTTTCCAAGAAGACTTAGCTACCGACATTTTGTTTGAGGCCAAAGGATCAACATGTGATGGAAAATTTAAGTAGTCCTTTTCCTTTTATGTGCTTGGGCTCTAAGTTTTGTCCAATGAGTTGTTTCACTTCAAAACGCAAAAAAGAAATAGTAAGTGGAAATATTGAGCAATGAGAGTAATCTAAAGATACAGTGTGAGAAAATAGTCTGTGAGGAAAAAAACATAGAAAGCGAGAGTATTATAGTACCGAGGTGTGCGAAATAAAAGAAGGTTATTCTTTTTAAATTTTTGCAGTATTTTGAGATTACAAGTGTTAATTTCTTACTATAGTTGTATTATACTGCTCAGATCAAGTACTATATTATTTTCTCGACTGAATTAACTAGAAGTGACGAAAGGTTTGCTTTGTTCTGCTTGTCTACCTTTAATAAGCTATCACTATATCTTTTAATATCCTCTTCTATTTTTGGGGTATGAATGGTGGGAGAAATATGGTAGTGGGTTCAGGCAGTGACCAGTGAAAGGGAACTAAAAACAATTTAAAGCCTATCATTACAGTCTCCTTGTTTATAGCCTCTTCTTTTTTGTGGGTAGAAATGATAGTGTTGTCCATAAAAAGTAAGTAGTATTTATAAAATCCAGTGCTGCACACTAGGTTCTAAGAATCTCAGGAACTATTAGCATCCTAGCAACAAAGATCGTAGACACTGATGAATATCAGGCAATAGATCAGAAAATCCATGACAAAATGAGAGAGTTAAAAGCCTTTGATTATACAAAGGCTGGTGTTAATGGGCGTGTTGATGCTGGAATCAACAAGGTACCTCAAATATTTATTCTACCACCAAAAAACAGGCCAGAGTCCTCAAATACATGTGAAACCCAGTTCATTTTTCCAGTGATAGACCTTGAAGGCATCGACGAGGACCCAATCAAGCATGTGGACAAAGTTCGAGATGCATCAGAGACATGGGGTTTCTTCCAAGTGGTTAATCATGGCATTCTGGCATCTGTCCTCTAAGCAATGCTGCAAGGAAAGCGAGAGTTTTTTTAACAAGATATTGAGGTCAAGAAACAGTATTATACTCGAGATAGTACCAAAAATGTGGTTCATACTAGTAATTTTGATTTGTTAGCCCTTCTGTTCCAGCTGCAAGTTGGAGAGACTCCATTTTCTTTTCAATGGCTCCTAATCCTCCCAGTCACAAAGAATTTCCACGACCATGCTGGTATGTTTATGAACATGAATTAGAAAACCAACCAATTTCATTTATTCACCTAGTAGTTAAATATGTATTATTTTGTGATAAAAATCAAGAATAAACCATGAAAATGTTGGCATTCTTATTTGTTTCCTTGCAATTGATTTATGCTTAATGTAAGTTTTGATGGATATTGTTTGGGAAAATTGGAAAATTTAACTAGAAGTCCGGTCCCTGAGAGTCAATCAAGCATATGTGCTGTTTCATTAATTTTATGAAATTGCTGCAGGGAAATACTAATGGACTACTCTAAGCATGTGATGGAGCTGGGCTGTTCCTTGCTTGGATTATTGTCAGAAGGTCTTGGTTTCGATCCTTATCATCTCAAAGATATGGATTGCGCTGAGGGGCTAGATGTTGTGGGCCACTACTATTCAGCATGTCCTCAGCCAGAACTCACCATAGGCACCAACAAACATTCTGATGCTGATTTTATAACAGTGCTTCTAGAAGATCATATTGGAGGATTCCAAGTGCTTCACCGGAATCAGTGGGTTGATGTTCCTCCTACACCTGCTGCTCTTGTTGTTAACATTGGAGATCTTCTGCAGGCTAGTATTCTTTTTCTCTTCTAATCAACAAGAATGAACATAACACCTTTATTCGGTACTGAAACCAATTATGCTTATTTTTGCTGCATTTTCCTTATTTCAAATGACAAGTACATAAGTGTTGAGCACAGAGTATCAGCAAATAAAGTTGGACCAAGAATATCAGTTGCTTGCTTCTTCAGAACAGGTCCATTGCCATCTTCCAAACTGTATGGACCAATTGCTGAATTGTTGTCATAAGATAATCCTCCAAAATATCGCACGACCACAGTGATTACTTCAGTGAAAAGGGCTTAGATGGAACTTCTGCATTGTTGCATTTCAAGATCAGACGTAGTAATACCAAAGTTGAATATATGACGAGTACCGAGATTTTAAATTTTGGTGTATGTTGCTGAAGCTTCATAGATATTGAAAGGCATAATACATAGATTGACTCTTTAATTTGCCTCCACAACTTACATTGTGACCAACTAGACACATTAACTTTGACAAAGATGCATCTCAGGAATATAACTATGAAAATGCACATCTAGACACCTTTAAGGAGGTGCATTCCAAATGTGCATTCTTAAAGTTGGGGTATTTACATGGCCAACTTAACCCAAGTTAAGGTGTTGAAACATGAACTAGTATGATCTTAGCAAGAACGTCCTCGTGACTGATCTGGTTGGCAAAATTTCTATTTGTCTATCTGTCCGTCCGTCCGTCTGTCTATCTATCTGAACTCTGGCATTGCTACATTGCAAGTTCTTTTCGTAGAAATGGAGAAATCATAGTAAAATGCATATTAGAACAAATGATTCAACTTGTGTTGTACACTAGAGAATAAAACATCCTGTAACTAAAGTTCCATAAATTTGATAAATGCATTTCTAATTTAGTTCTTGAATTTATCACCTAAGTGAAAATTTCTGATTTAGTTTTGATCTGCTACACTTTCTAAATTCTATTGATGGATGATCGCTAATATTCTTGCTGCTTTTAACCAATTCATATACTTTGTTTAATATAAACATGTACTGGAGTTTCCTTTAAATCTTTTATCGATTTAGTTCACCATGTTACCATATGACGATTCTTGTTGTTAGTCATGGAGATAAACGTGCAATGATTCCCTCAATGTCATAATAAATTAAAATAGATTAAGAAACAAACTCAAAAATACTGTATGTATCCTTGAATTTTGTTTTGGTAATTCCTAGTTATCAATGAGCTTGCCTACTGTTAAGATGATGAAATATTTTTTTTCTGTTTTGCTTAGCTCCCTTCCATAAGCTAATACAATATCATCTTATATTACCATCTTCTTATTGGTGGGGTAGGCTGGGTCTGGGGGAGGTGGCAGTGAGTCTAGAGAGTGACCAACAAAGGCACTACTAGGAAATTAATACTAAGATGCATGTATGACGATAACTCTACCCACTATTTAGGTATGACCAAATATCTAAATCTTCTCTTCCTCTCGTCTTTCATCTTCTTGAAAAATCCTTCACAATAACATCACTGCATTCAATATCTAATCGTAGTAATGTTTCAATTGAATGTATGATGAGTGCCGAGATTTTTTAACTTTGATGTATTCAATTTCTTAAGGTTCATAGATGTTGAAACATGAACTGTTATTCTTAGTTTTGTTAAGGGTGTACAAAATTAAATACATATTTATAATTACCAACATTGATCCTTAATTCACCACATAGTTCTCCAGTGAAGGGTTTGCATTTGACCACCCTTCACCGAAGATGGCTCCGCCCTTGCTGTTATAGTCCTCGTGAATGATCAGTCTGGCAATGTTTTTTTGCGTGGTATAGTTTCTGTTCTTGTCAGCAAATAAATGATCATCGATTAACACATGTACTATTGGATCAAATAATTCCTCTCATCGATTAACACATGTACTATTGGATCAAATAATTCCTCTTTGTTCTACATGAATATGGAAGCCAATGGTTCTGCACTTGAAAGCATATCCTTGCTCTTGCCTTGAGCGAACAAATGCAACAGCCGCAACATTTCATGCCTGAAAGTATTTTATGTGAAGAGATACTGCTCTTCACAAAGTTATTCCCTTAAACAAACATCCAACAAGGGAGATGGAGTACGGTTCATCAAGATAGAGTGAACACTTCCAAAGTCAGTTCGCAGTAATTTCATAGAAAAATTATCTCGCTTGCTTTGTTCTAGAACTCCTTGAGTTGTAGGGAGAGATTAGACAGGTATTTTATTCAGCCAATAACTTCTGAAACCCAGAAAAATAATCATGAACGCAGAGACCTCCTTGAGACTTGAGCTTAAATAGCAATTTCATGCTCTACAAACATATTGCCTATTGTCTTAGTTATATGCCTTTTATAAATAATCCCTCAAGATCTTTGTAGTCTTGAATGACTTGAGATTAAGAGACAATAAGAAGGTTCATTGACCATAAATTCATGTCATTACTCGAGCATCTTCTCTTGACCTAACTTTGTAGGTTCAATAGTATTCCTTCTATCTATACGTATGGGTTCATAATTCTTTTTCGGTGAAAAAAAATTAAAATTGAAATCCTCAAGCAGAAAACCAAAAATCCGTAGGTGTTTAGGATTGATTGTCGACGAACAATCCAAAAGTACCAAGACTTCCAAAAAAAAAATCTTTTTGAAAAGAATCACATATAAGAATCTAACAAAAAAAGCCAAAAAGGCTCTGATACCATGTCAAGTTTGCTAAATATCTCCCAAGTTGAGAGTTATGCCATTAAAAAGAAAGAATTCTAATCTTACATCCCTAAAGATCTGCGATTTTTGTCCTCGAATATCAGCTATTTCTATCGTAACATATCTGTGGGGTCCAGCCCCATAAAAAATCTACAAATGCTATACCTTCTAAGTCTTACCACTTTGTCAAACAAAGATTTATTTGGCCAGTAAAATTTAAAGTGGTGATCTGCAAACTTGGCTTTGCATGGTCACTAATGTTACTGATAACATCAACATGTACAATTGTTTCCCTATAAAAAAAGCTCAGCAACTCACTTGTTTGACACACCAAAAACAAATAGAAAACACATATAAAAGGAGTGAAGTTTATATCTTAAGTGATATTTTAGTGAGTTGAAAGTAAAAAGAAGTCATGTCTTTTGAAGTGTGTGTAGTGATCACTTTGAGTGTTGCACTCATGAACCATACAGTGTAAAATTCTTTACTATAGTAATATCACTTTGCTTCTTTTGGCCTGTGATTTTTCCCTTATTTCAGAATAGTTTTCACGTAAAATACTTGATGTCATTGGCTTTTCATTTTATTCCCTTGTTTGATAGTCAGATGTGTGACTGTCTCCTTTATTTTGTGACCGTTCTTGTTTTGTTCCGCATTTGTGTTACTCCGCGTTCACCCAACAATTTGGTATCAGAGCCAAGGTTCTGTCTGAGTATGCCCTGTTGTTGCAGCACAGTTTGACCTTCCACATCAGAAAAGAATTACTGTGGTTATCAATATGTTTTTTTGGGAAAACAATGGAAGCTAACACAAGTAGAATGGTCACTTTGAATGGAGCTAATTATGCCATTTGGAAGGGAAAAATAGAAGATCTGGTTTATGTTAATAATTTTTACTAACCAATTTTTACTACTGTAAAGCTTGATAGTAAAACAGATGAAGAGTGGGATCTGTTACACAGACAAGTCTGTGGATTTATTAGACAATGGGTTGATGACAATGTGTTGAACCATATTTTTGGAGAGACACATGCTCGAATCGTATGAGAGCATTTAGAAAGTCTGTATGCTCAAAAAACTGGTAACAACAAAATGTTCTTGATAAAGCAAATGTTAAGTTTGAAGTACAACAATGGTTCTTTGATGACAGATCACCTGAATAACTTTTAGGGGATTATGAACCAATTATTTTCTATGGGAATCAATTTTGATGAAAAAATTCAAGGTTTGCTTCTACTTGGTTCCCTACAGACTCTTGGGAAATTTTTAAAACTTCGCTGTCAAATTCTGCTCTAGATGGTGTGATCTCTATGGATCTTTCCAAGAACAATATTTTGATTGAAGAAATGAGATGAAAGTCTTAGGGTTCTCCATCTTGGGAAAAAGCAAGAGTCAGGGTTCTCAAAATAGAGAACATTATAGAAGCAATTTCAGAGGCAAACTAAAAAATATTAAGTGTCGTCACTGTGGGATGAGAGGGCACATAAAGAAGTTTTGCCAAAATTGGAAGAAGGAAAACAAAGGCAGGGAGGAAAAGAAAGAAGATGGCAATGAAAATTGTGTAGCCACAGCTAGCACTGAAGATCTTGTTACTGTACTTGATGAAATCTGATAAATATTACTTGCGATAAGTCAAGTTGGGTTGTGGACAGTGGTGCGACATCTCATATGATATCAAGGAGAGATTTTTTCTCATCTTATACTCCTGGTGATTTTGGAACCGTGAGTATGGGTAACGAGAATGTATCCAAGGTGACGAGTATTGGTACAATTTGTTTATAAACTAGTTCAAAACTGAACTAGTTTTGAACAATATAAAATATGCACCTAATGTTCGTTTGCACCTAATTTCCATTGGTGTTCTGGTTGATGAAAGATATGTGAATACCAACAGTGGCGGAAAATGGAAACTCATTAAAGGTTCCTTGGTTGTGGCTCGAGGTAACAAGAATCATGGTCTGGACTACTGCTTCTACTTGTATGAACATAGTAAATGCAGTTGAGAGTGTAAACTTTTCAACATTGCTATGGCATAAGAGGCTTAGCCACATTAGTGAGAAAGGAATTAACGTCCTGGCTAAGAAGAAATTGTTGTCAGATTTTTAAAGTGCCAAATTAGAAAAATATAAGCACTGCTTGGATGGAAAACAAAACAAAGTTTCTTTCAAGTTCTATTTTTCTTCAAGAAAGAAAAAGTTGCTGGAGCTGGTGCATTCGGATTTATGTGGTCCTATCAAGACAAAGACTTTGGGCGGTGCACTTTAATTTGTTGCTTTTATTGATGACTACTCAAGGAAACTTTGGGTGTATGTCTTGAAGACGAAAGATCAGGTTTTGGGTGTCTTTAAATAGTTCCAGGATTCAGTTGAGATAGAAACTGGAAAGAAGCTGAAGTGTATTCGTACTGATAACGGTGGTGAATATTGTGGACCATTTGACGAATATTGCAAGCAGCAAGGTATCAGACACCAGAAGACTCCTCCTAAGACTCTTCAGCTTAATGGTTTGGCTGAGAGGATGAACAAGACCCTGATGGAGAGGATCAGATGTTTGCTTTCAGAAGCGAAGTTGCTAAACTCTTTGGGGTGAGGCTTTATTGACCGCTGCACATGTTATTAACCTATCTCCTGGTGTTGCTTTGTAAGGTGATGTTTCAAATAAAGTTTGGTATAGGAAGGATGTCTCCTATGACCATGTGAGAGTATTTGGATGCAAAACTTTTGTACATGTGCCTAATGATGAGAGGTTGAAGTTAGATGTAAAGACAAGGTAGTGCCTCTTTATTGGTTATGGCCTTGATGAGTTTGGTTATAGGCCATATGATCCAGTAGAAAAGAAGCTTGTCAGAAGCCGTGATATAGTATTCATGGAATATCAAAACATTAAACGTATTAACAAAGCAAAATCTTTAAGTTCAAATTGTGTGATTAATCTTGATCAAGTTCCTGATGTTGGTAGACCTAATGATCATAGTGATGCCCCAGATCATGCTCCTAATCAACATGTTTATGTTAATAATGTTGATGATGTTGGACCAAGGTTGGTTCACGAGAATCGTCCCTTCCTGTTTTGATTGATGGCCAAACCATTAAGTTAAGATTCGATGTTAATGGAACTCCCACAAATCAAAGAATATGTTTGTAGACATGATCGTAGGTCAAAGAAATAATCCGGAGCTGAACCGACTCACTTTGGGGCATTCCGAGTAACCGAAGTGCAGAAATTACAAAGAAACAGTTGAAGACTAGTCGACTAATACAGGAAACTAGTCGACTAATTTTGGAACAAA
>JBDJHY010000078.1:13367485-13387847 GCA_039654485.1 Withania somnifera
CGACATACATACATACTATACATTAAAAATAAAAATAAAAAAATTCTTGCCAAGCCGATTCGAGCCAAAAAACCCGAACTGGACCGGCCCGGCCCGAATGGCCTAGAATTAGACCGGGGAGGGTCCATGGGCCGGGCCGGGTTTTTTGGGCCGGTTTTCCGGGTAAACCCGGACCGGCTGCCAGGTATAATCCAAGAAGCCTCTAACATATTGAAGACTTTAAGACTCTCAATTTTCCAGCCTTCATTGATAATTTGCACAGCTTTCATTACCCACCTTGTAAGTTGTAAGTGCACTCATTGGGTAAAAAAATCAAAGTAGTGCTCAGCCAACTCAACCCCGTAGAGATCAAATATCTCATTAAATTAACAAGAAGGAATAAAAACATGCAGAGTTAAGTCAGCCAAATTGTCTGATTCACCATTCTGGACATTCGAAAGTGAATACTAAACAACCAGTATAACTCTATGCAAAAATGTGGAAAATGAATGAAAGTTATTGAGTCATAGAGCCAGAGCATTGCAGCCCTTTATGCTTCCCTATATTTAAGCCCCAGTAGTTGATAACCTCATACATCAGGGGGGGTTTTAAAGTGTTAACTAATGGTTCCACAGTTTAAACACTAATGCCAAGTGGAAAATGTGGAACAAAATACTGGGATGTAAGACAATCTTTTAGCAAAACCATAAGGAACTATATGCAGACAAAAAACAATATGTAGCATTTAACAGCTACAAGCGTGAAAGCGCTTATAGAATAATAGTAAATGCCAAAAGGAGGTAATTTTATAGGGAAACCTTGTCACATTTGTGGGACCACACTAGGGCAAGGTCTGCATACACTCACCGTTCCTAGACCCCACTTGTGTAATCACACTAGTACGTTGTAAAAACCTTGTCACACTTCTCATTGAAAGATAAAAGACGGGTTGGTTCAATATCATTGCTGCAACATAAGAAGATATAACAAACTTGTGAGGACAAAAGTTCAAAGTTGGGTAAATATTTACACTAAGCTGGTGTTTACCGACAAGAGCAGGATTTGCAGAGGAATGTTTCCATCTTTTCAAGCTCCCATAAACCATCCATAACATCCTTTGTGAAGATATTTCCCTTTTCCAACTCTTGCTTCAAGTTCTCAGATCTTCTTACTTCAAAGTTAGCCAGAGCAGAACTTTTTCACCATTGTATGCTTTTAGCATTCCCTTGAGGTGCCTTTTTCTTCTAGAATGTTGGTACTTGAAGAAAACATGAAGGATCTAGTGCAAAAAGTACTTGAATAAAACTATTGTGAACTAAGAGCAAACATTTTTTATAACAGCCGTGTTATGTTATTCCTCGATCATTTTTATTTTTCTGAATATGTTTGTAGCCATATTTTTCTTTCAAAAGCTGAAAGAAAAATTGTCAATTCCAGAATGATCTGAAACTTGAACAAATCAATCCAGTAATAAATTCTAGATGAAAAGTGTAATTCATCTCCTTTTCTTTAACTATTTATATCAAATAAACATTCCATTATTATGGATCAAATTAAATTCATAAACCGTATACGGCATCCAATGAATTCTGACGAAATTCCTTTATAACTAACAATGCAACAAACCAATTCTTCACATGTAAGAAATGGTGCATTCATAACGCAACAAAACCAAGTCTATACATTTCAAAAATGCTGCAGCCATACTTAGTAATTATCCCAATCCACCAGATTTAACGTGCAATTCATAGAAATCCTTCAACATTGGACCCATTTTCAATCTCCTTTCACTCATCTCTTTCACCAATTCCTTAGCTTCTTTGAATTTACTCCGAGTAATCAATCTGGTCGCCAGTACTCCAAAATTTTCCGCATCCAATTTCGTGTCTATCCCTGCATAGCTCCTAACAAACTCCACCGCCTGTTCATAATAGTTATACTTCAGAAACGCTCCGATAATGTGCGCGTATGTGCAATACAATGGCGAAACTCCGTCATCGAGCATCCTCCTCACCACTGCCAAAGCTGCATCCAATTTCCCTGCTCGACAAGCGCCTAAAACCAGGGCATCGTATGTCCTCGTATCCGCCCCCAGGTCTTCCTCCTCCATCTTTGCTAGAACAGAAGCAGCTGATGCCACGTTTCCGGCAAAACAATAACCGGTCAACAGAAAATTATACGTTGTCAAATCGGGAGTAATTTGGCAGGATTTAATCACCTCCATCACGCCCCACGCTTGATCGAATTCCTGCTTCTTCGTGAGAGCGTTAATTATGGGATTAAACGTGACAATGTCGGCTCCGTGTCCTTTGCTCACCATGGTTTCGGCAACGTGCATGGCCTCCGAAATGCAGTGCATCTTAGAGAGGTGCGCGATGAGACAGTCATAGGAAGACTTTCTCGGGAAACCACTGTCTAACCGAGCTATCGTTTCCAATAGATCATTCAGTATGGACACATTATTGGTGGAAATGAACTTGAAGGTATTGTTGGTATTGAAGAAGCCATCACGGGCGCGCTTGTTGAGAAGGTTGTGGACAGTAGAGAAATCTCCTTCACGGCCAGCTTTGTTGACCTGTTCGTCGTAGTAAGTGCAACTGGGAAAGTACGGGATGGTTGCGCAGCTGCAAATAGGGTTTTGGATAGCGAAAGAAGAGGGAAATCTTGATGATTTTAGGCTCGAGAGCTTTCGAAGCATTTCTAGGGTTTTGGGGAAAATTGACCGCCTGTTAATTGTTAAGTTTCCAATTAATAAAAATTAAAAAGCGATAAAGTTGTCGAGTTGATTAATCACTGATTAACTATGAACCCACAATATATTTTTTAAAAATTTTAAACTTTATAAAAATATAAAACAATTCAAATGAATTTTAAAATTCAAAAGGGTAAAATTTAATTATATATATTTATTATTCTTTAGTAAATGTCCATTTCATTTGCTTATTTCATTCAATTTTTTAATTTTCAAACTATTCAAACTTTTCTTTGCCTATAAGAATTGGAACAACTCCATTATCTATAATAACTTCACTACCCCACAAATCAAAAGTGGTAGCCTTTGCTATTCATTCTCACTAGGATTTCTTTCGATTTCTTTCCTTTTTAGCCATTCTACAGTAATTACAATTTCGTTGTTCATACTCAATTAGAGTTTTTTCCTTTTTAGTCACTTCACAACAATCATGGCCTTGTTGTTTATACTCAAGTAGGGTTTCTTCAACTTTTAGTAATTCCATAGGTGAGGACCCTGTCATTATCTCTTTCACTATTCGTACTCAAAACTAGGCATGTTTTTAATTTCCTCATGTATGTAAAAAAAAATCTCTCACAGTTTCTATTTTGTGTTTTAGATGAAAAAAATGATGTTTTATGTCAAAGAGTTGAAAAATAAAAATATTGTGTTGTTGAAAATGGTGTTTGTGTGTTTCTATTTATTGCCTTGTATTTTGAATTGCTCGTTGAAATGTGTTTTAGGCTAAAGAAGGAGAAGAAGAATATGACTGTTAAAAGAAGTAACATACCTGTTGTAGCAACTACTGAATTTTCATATAGCAATTGATGAAACTTCAGTTGCTAGTTCAGCAATAGTTGAAAAGTATTCAGCAAAAATCAGCAATTGTTGAAAATAGTACTCAATAATTGTCGAAACAATTGTTGCAGTTTTAGCAAAAACTAAAAATCAATAATTGCAATAAGAAGTATAGCACAAATTCGAAAAATGAATCAACATATACCCTCAATTTTTTTTACCCAATATAGCTTAAAATAAAATTTTCAAACCCAAGGGCCCGAGTACCACCAAGAGGAGTCAAGAAGCTTCTTTTTATTTTTCAGTTCTACGCTTAACATTTCCTGCTCCATCAGTACTTTTATACATGTTCATGCGCAAGACATTGCATTTTGATTCTTCTCCAAGTTTACTTCTAGCTATCTCTACTTAGTAGAGAGAATAAGGACATCCAGCAAAAATGAAAACAGCTTTACCTGGTTTTGCGACAAATGTCCATTGTGCTTAATCTGTGAGATTAGGTTGATGGAGATTTTGTTCAAAAATTAGATGAAGTTATTTCATTGTTGTTCAATGCCCTCATAAAGTTAGAAAGAGATGGTAATTTAGGTCATTTTTTCTATCCCAAATAGAAGCAGCAAGAAGTGAACTTGGAGAAAAATCAAGGAAGAAGCTACGTCTTGCGTGTAAATATGTAGAAAAGGTCCTGATAAAATAGCAAATGTCAAGAGTAGAACTAGAAACGAAAAGAAGAAGCTTGACATCTCTTGATAGTACTCGAGTCCTTGAGTTTAAATTTTTATCTTCAGTAATTATTGAATACATGTTGAAATTATTCAGCAATTGCTGAAAAGAGTACTCAACAATTACTGTATTAGTTCAGCAACTACTGCAATTTCAGCAAAAGGTAAAAGTAGATAATTTGCAATAAAAAGTATATCACAAATTCAAAAAACTAAATTTACATAATATAACACTAACATTAAATGTTAAAGCAATTGTTGAGGTCGTCCATCAACTGTTGAAGTCATACATCAAACGCTGAAAAAATATTTAGCAATTAATGAAGAAACTTACTCTTCATCAACAATTGTTTCACCAAGAAAAGCAAACTAGTGTTGTTTGATGATACATCTACACAAGTATTATTTTTTTCTCAAATATATAGTTCAGCAATTGCTAAATTTATATGCAGCAATTGCTAAAACTTCATTCCGAGAATGAAAAAATATATCCCCAAATTTTTTATCCAAAATACAATTTACCAAAGTCAAGCCCAAAATAATGCAATTTGAATGCAAAATTAAAAACTCCAAACCCAAAGATCCAAGTACCACCAAGAATCAAGCTTCTTCTTTTTGTTCTGTAATTCTAAAGTTTACATGTCTTGCTTCATTAGTCCCTTTTGTAAATGCTCATATGTAAGGTGTTGTATCTTTCTTAATTTTTCTCCAAAACTTCTGACTACATCTAGTGTACTTAGGATAGGGAGATAAACCTCAATCGCATCAATTTAAGTTTCTGACTTGATGAAATCCATCCAAAATAAAAATAGCTTCACTTAATGTTTTGATAAAAGTCTATAGAGCTAGGTTGATCCTATGAACTAAACCCTATAGACTTTTGTTGAAAAATTAGGCAAAGTTATTTTCATTCCGACCGGATGCACTCAAGTCAAAAATTTAAATGAATGTCAATCAGGTTCATCTCTCTATCCCCAAATACACTGGAGACAGCTAGAAGTTTAATCAAGGAAGATGCAACATCTTGCGCATGAGCATGTACCAAAGGGGTTGTGGAGCACGACATGTTAAGCTTAGAATTGAATAACAAGAAGAAGAAGCTTGACTCTTAGTGGTAGTCGGGTCCTTGGATTTGGGGTTTTAATTTTTCTGATTCAAATTGAGTTATTTTGGGTTTAAATTGGGTGAATTTTATTTTTATATGGGTAAAAATTTGGGGGGGGTATATTTATTCATTTTATTGAATGAAGTTTCAGTAATTATTGCACAAAACTTCGGCAACTACTAAATCACATCATGTTTAAGAAAAAAATAATATTTAGGTATATGTCTTGTTAACTGTAGGAGTTTGCTTTCCTTATTTATTTCAGATTACCTATTAAACTAATTGATGGCTTTACTTATAAGCAATTTTTGAATGAAATTGTTATATTAACTTCAGCAATATTGTTCAGCAGTTGCTGAAAAAGTCTGCAATTACAGCAAAAGTGAGGAATACACATTTTATAAGAACATCACTGATGTATGTTTAACCAAATTATTAATATAAAATAATAAATTAATACTGCTAAAATTTATAATCTAGCAGTTTTATTGATAAGAATATCCCCACGTATTGAAAGAGTTTACAGATATGATTGCACCACTAATCCATAAATACAGTAAAAATATAAGGAAAATAGCCTTTTTTAAATATTCGAAAGTCTTACATTCTTTACATTTTCACTACATTTATGGACTAGTGGTGCAATCATAAAATAATCTATCAATTCGAACTAAAAAATTAAATGATGTGCAATATGAAATAAAAAATTAATATTGCTAAAAATAATAATTGCAACAAGGAGTAAAAGAATAACACAAATTTAAACAAGGAACATAATATTGAGTTCCAACATAACATAACACAATACTGAAGCAATTGCTAAAGTCATGCATCAACTGCTGAAGTCATGCATCAATTGCTGAAGAAATTTCTCTTCCTCAGTAGTTGCTTCATCAAGGAAAGCAAACTTCTGCAGTCTGATGAAACATATACACAATTATTATTTATTTCTCAAATAGATGTACTTCAGCAATTGCTGAAGTTTCATGCAACAATTTCTTGAGTTTCAGTACTCGATGCATGAAATTTGTCAGATGCTTCTTAAGGTGTTACCAAATATTTATGTGATTGTGGTGGAATAAGGTTGATCTTCCTCAGATCATTTTTTTACAGTGTTACAGTCTCGTTTGGTTAAAGAATTATATGCTTCGTCTAGAAAACTCTACAAGTATCTTGTCTAGGTGATGGAAGAGTGGCAAGTGGTATGAATTGATGAAGTTTTAGTATGACTTGTGTTAGGGTTAACCAGTAACTACGAGGTATCAAATCAGTTTGAGGACAATTCTCGTTCTTATTCTTCAATCGATCCTCCAAATTTAACTGTTTTTCACTGTCGATTAGTTTTTGAATTTCAATACGACACTGTGTTTTTACTATTGATTAAAATTTCTTCAACAAGTTAGTTGTAGTTATGAATCATAAATAATTTTATCTTTAAAACTTTAGCAGTTATCTTTCTCTTCACCCTCATAAAAAATATTATTCCTGATAAAAGGAAATTCATAAAGACAATATCCATTAGAATCTCCTTTTGAATAGAAAAGTTAAGCTTGAGAATCTTATAATGAACATATTTGTCAAGACTTTGTAAGCATTTTCTGTTCATTAGCTTAGCTGCTTTAGGTAAATGTCCTCTGAGTAACATTATATGGTGTTTTAGTTCTAAACTGCAAATGCTCCTTAGAAAAAATATTACATTAACCTCATAGCTCAAAAAACCTTAGGGTGTTTTTCCGTATCCTAATTTATCAAATAATTTAACAATTTCTATTTAGCAACCCTAATTGCTAAATTCTTCGATAAATTAGGGTATGAAGAAACATTCCAAGGCTTTTTGGGCTATGCGGTTAATATGATATTTTCTCCTGATGAGCATTTATAGTTTAGAACTGAAACACCATATAATGTCTCCTGGAAGACATTGACCTGAAACGACTAAACTAATAAACAGAAAATGCTTACAAAGTCTCAACAGATATGTTCACTATGAGATTCTCAAGCTTAACTTTTCTATTCAAAAAGGGATTCTGACGGATATTGTCTTTATGACTTTTATTTTATTAGGAATATATTTTTACAAAGGTGAAGAGGAAGATAACTACGAAAGTTTAAAAGATAAAATTATTTATATTCATAACTACAACTAACTTGTTGAAGGAATTTTAATCGACAGTAAAACACAGTTACATTTAATGATAATTAGCGTATTTTTAGTACATTATAAGACTTGGGCATGAACTTGTAGGTGATCTAATACGGTGAAATAGTAATTTGGGAAAATAGACATTATATCGAGTAATTGCACATGTAGCAGACCTTTATTGAGAAATTTGACTATTAAGTCGTTGGATCAATCATATTTAATGGTAAATAGAGCGCTTTTGGTATATTATAGGACTTGGACATGAACTTGGAGGTGATCTCATAAAATGATAGACGTAGGATTCAATAATTGCTCATCAATTTTAGCAATTGATGAGATCAACAATTATGGATCTGTTTTTCGCAATTGCTAAAGTTATTAATTGGATCAATCATATTTAATTGAGAAATATGACTATTAATTAGTTATAGCAATCACATTTAATGGTAAATAAAGTGGTTTTAGTATATTATAGGACTGGTGCATGAATTTGGAGGTGATATAATATAGTGAGATAGCAATCGAGTAATTGCATATGTAGTCGACCTCAATTGAGAAATTTGACTATTAATTTGTTAGATCAATCACATTTAATGATAATTAGAGTACTTATAGTATATTATAGTACTTGGGCATGTACTTGGAGGTGATATCGTATAGTGAGATAACAATTTAGAAAAAATAAATGATATATCGAGTAACTGTACACATAGTCGACCTTTATTAAGAAATTTGAATATTAATTCATTGGATCAATCATATTTAATGATAAATAAAGTTATTTTGGTATATTACAGGACTTGGGAATGGACTTGAATGTGATACAATACAACGAAAGACTTAGAATTCAGCAATTGCTGCTATGTTTTAAGCAATTGCTGATCAATTTTCAGCAATTGCTTGCCTGTCTTCAGCAGTTGCTGAAGTTATTAATTGGATCAATCATATTTAATTGAGAAATTTAATTATTAATTCATTGAATTAATCACATATAATGGTAAATAGAGTGGTTTTAGTATATTCTAGGACTTAGACATTAACTTGGAGGTGATCTAATACAGTGAGATAGCAATTTGAAAAAATAGACGATATATCGAGTAATTACACACATAGTCGATCTTTATTGAGAATTAACTATTAATTCACTGATTAATGATAATTAGAGATGTTTTAGTATATTATCGACTTGGGCATGAACTTGGAGGTGATCTAATATAGTGAGATAACAATTTGAAAAAATAAATGATATATCGAGTAATTGCATATGTAGCCGACCTTTATTGAGAACTTTGACTATTAATTCATTAGATCATTTACATTTAATGGTAAATAGAGTCGTTTTCGTATATTATAGGACTTACACATAGATTTGGAGGTGATCCAATACAGTGAGATAACAATTTGGAAAAAATAGATGATATGTTGAGTAATTGCTCACATAGTCGATCTTTATTGAGAAATTTGACTATTAATTCATTGATTTAATTATATTTAATGGTAATAGAGTATTTTTGGTATATTATAGGACTTGCGCATGGATTTTTTGGGGTGATCTAATACAATAAAAAACTTAAGATTCAAGAATTGATGATCTATTTTCAGCAATTGGTGATCGATTTTTAACAATTGCTTGTTTGTCTTCAGTAATTGTTGAACCAATTTAGCAAATGTTGAATTTTTTTAAAACCAATTCATAAATTATTGATCTCTTTTAAGCAATTGTTGAATTATTTTTAACATAGGCTGAATTATTTTCAGCAAATGCTAAAAATATTCATTGCATCATCATAACAATTATGTTATTAGATAAGATTCACAATCCATCCCTGAGAGAAACAAATAAATTTCAAAATTTGAAAAATTCAAAGAAGGTGCATCATCATATCAGTTATGTTATTGAATACGATTCATTGTTATTAGATAAGACGAGGAAGTTGTGGAAAATGATCGAAAAAATTTCATTAATTTAAATTTTGAAATTCCTTAGTACTTACTATCCATGACTATTAATTTTGTGGACGTCTACTTTTTTCTCTAAGCATCCCTTTATAAAGAAATCATGATTGATGTCCAGAGCTATCGTTTTATTTCTCAAAACTAAAAAAGTAACTACTCATGGCCTTTCATTTAGTAAATGTTTTTCATTCTTTATTTATGCTAATCAAGTCTCACTCTTTTTCTCTCACTACTCGAAAATCTTTTAAAAAAATTAATTTTTTTCTCCTCTTTATCATTACTCTCAAATCTATCAAAATGTCTTCATTATCCCGCCACCCACACTCTTATGTTGACAGAGAGCGAGAGAACACTAACAAAAGACAAAGAGGATTATATCCCTTCGTCCTTAAGGGTGATGATTTTTGGAATGACACTCATGCTAGTATATTTACCTCATTGAAACAGAAGCCTATTTTGCATAGCTACCATATTTATTTAAATTCACTCTACTCTATTCATTGTAGAGTCCGTGAATCTTTTCATTTTTAAGGATGAGAAAATACTTTTGATCATTCTAATCTTGTTGTTTATCATGCAGTTGTCCCACTATTTTATGCTAATATTCAATCCTCCAAATCGAATGAGTTTGTAACTAATGTTCTAGGCAAATAGATCTCCATTGATTGTACCTTCTTCAATGCAATCTTTGGCATCGACTCTTGTTCAGGTCTATTAATTCAGTATGTCGGTGGATGACCATATAGGTCTAACACTACCTTAGATGAAGTAACACACTTTTAAGTCTGGATAATTCTCTGAATGTGTCACCAAGAAATCTTTCTTTTGAAATACGTATCATTGCATACATTGTCTCTTTCACTCTCTTGTTTTATGCAAGAAATCCAACACAACTCACTCCTGATGATATGCTTTTGATAATTTTCTTGGTTACTAAGAGTCTATATGACTTGTCTTCTCTCATCATCAAGCGTATGATTGGGGTCAATAATGATATCAAATTTCTTCCCTATGGAATAATGATCACCCGTATTCTTTAGTTCTATACTATTGACTTCATTGATGTACACTTTTCATTTTACTTACTATGAGGACCAATTAGGAAAACATGGGCATGTTTGTGATAGTGATAGGGATATTTGGGTAATGGTTCCTAACAATCCCTCCTTAATTGCATCTTCATCATCTGCTCCACCTATTCCATCTTCTCCATATGATGAGTTGATTGAGATTGAAACAATTTTAACTTGCAACCTTAAGCAAATTGAGTCCATTAAATATTTACACGTACAAATTCAAGAGTAGATACAAGAAATAAAGGATGCCATAAGGAGAGAACAAAAAGAGGTGTGAGTGAGTGGGTATGAGACACGGGGTGTGTGGTGTAGTTGTATAGGTTTTCTTTAAATATTTTTTGAGATATTTTAATGTTGATATGAATTTATGTTATGTTATGATGTTGTGGTAATGTACAATTTCATAAGATGTCTCGTTATGAAGGATTCTTTTGTTATTGTCTCCTTATTGATTGATGTCAAAGGGGGAGAAATTGCTTAAGTTGTAAGTGAAAACAGATTCAGCAATTCCTAAGACATGTTTAGTAACTGCTAAAAAAGCTTTTTATATTTTTAGCACTTACTAAACATGTTTCAACAATTGTTGAATCTGTTTTTTGTTACAACTTAAGCAATTTTTTAGAAATATTTAGAATTGCTGAATCTTGATACAAAATCATATGATCATTTTTTAAACTTATGATATAGGTATTTCAACTCCCTCAATTTCATTGCATAATAAGATATCAAGACCATTATTAATACATAGCATTTAATGAGAACATTAAATAACAAATGAAATAATTTAAGAAATCTGTTTCTTTCGAGAGTTTCGCTCCAAACATCTTGTTCTTTTGTGTCTAACCTTTTTACGTATGAAATATTTATTTTTCTTTATTGGAAATGATTCTCCAGTTAATTTTTTTCTCTTCATCTGCCTTCTTTCCGACCTGCTTGTCTTAATATACGGAGGAAATATTTTTCTTTCTAAAAGTTTCCTAGGAATAGCCCAAGATTCTTGCGCGACACGGGTTTAATTTCATCTTGGTATGCAAAAAAACATCTCTAGAGATTAATATTGAGATAGGTCTCATAAATACGTCTTCCAAAATCATCTCTATATTGGCAGAGGAGCACTGCAATGGCATGTGGGCAAGGTATTTTGTTCAAGGTAAAAGACTTTACAAGTGAAAGATTTACAATGCTAATTGACGATTGAAACTGCGTCGTGATCACTGAAAATGAACTTGTGGTTTGTAGTTTGATGGACCAATAGCTTATTTCCCAAATTAACATTCACAAAAATATCTTCTTTATTCGAAGTGGCAAACAAGGTTGATGAATTGAGGAACTCATTTTCCCTCTGATGATTTTTTTCTCCAAATCTCCTACTTATTGAATTAAAAAGAGCAGTAATAGGATATTCTCTTTTATCAAGAAACATCAAGTTAAATGACTCAACGATATTTGTCGTAATAATTTTATACATATAAAAGGAACAACCAAAATTAAACTTCTAATGATATGAAAGTAGCTGCTAAAAGTATGGAGCAGTTGTTGAAAATATGCAGCAACTGTTGAATATTTTCAGCAATTACTGATCTATTTTTAGCAATAAAATTTGTAATTGTTGAGAATTTTTCAGTAATTATTGAGAATGATTCAACAATTGCTGATAAGAAATTATGCTTCTTATATTTTCATCAATTGATGTAACTATTAATGAAATAAAGTCAATAATTATTGTACCTGTATCCTGTAAAGAATGCCCTGCTCTATTTGTGAAATCTAACGCGCTCAAGATGTTGGGTGGCCCTTAAAAACATATATCTTATTTGATTGAAGTGATCATAGAACTCATCTTCTCGGTATGCTTCTGCAGCTTTGAAAAAATGATAGACAATTTTACTAGTATGAAAGTTATTTGAATATTTTCTAAGAGGTGCCTATGCAACAGCCATAATAAACTACATGAAACACAATTTCAACCATTTTTTGATGCTTGAATATATATCATAAATTATGCACAATAAAGAGTTATATGCACAATAAAGAGTTATATGCACAAAGCCTGTCATTTGCTTGAAAAAGTATTGGTAGGAGACATCACACTCGGATTCAACTACACATAATACCACAGAAAAATATGATTTTTTGTATCTTGTGCTACAATAGGATAAAACATTCCTTCTTACTTGCCATTCAAGAATGTCCTATCAACAACTATAACTTTTATGATATGGGTAAAACCCTAAATACAAGTTACATAAGAAACAAAAAAAATACTTGAACCGTACCATTTTCATCAAGCTTCAATGCCATTATACTTTCATGATTTTCGTTCATAAGAATATGACGATAAACATCAAGCACTATATAGCCGTGCTCATGGTTCCCCCTAACCAACAACTTTGTAAACTTACCTTTTAGCCCAATTCACTGAGGATTGGATTCTCAATATCTCTTATAGGCGAGCCTTTACCCTTGAGAAACCTATCCTTGAAATATTGACCAATGACTTTTGTTGTGGCTTATGGGTTATGGATCATAGATGTTGCGAACCATATGTGTACATTTTTTATACTTCCTGACATAGAATCTACGAAAATATGTAAGATTTTTAGCTCTCATCCATCACTTGCAATCAAGATGTACATATCTCACACAATACACGTAACACGAGTTGACCTCCATCTTCATTCTAAAATCTTTCTTCACACAAGTAATTTTCAAACTAGTATCTAGCATTTGCTTATTCTTAAATGTCATATCGATGTGAAAACTCATTTTGTCATATTAAACATGCCTAGACTATGATTGTGATTGTGTAGTGCACGGGGTATGTTGTCTACTTTAGGAGTAATAATAGGAGCAAGACTAAGAGGATTTTGTTCACTGACATTTTTTGCACTTTATTTGTTTGGAATATTCATATCTCAATACAAGTTATGGTTCTCTACCAGTCTTTCAACCACGTATACCCTTAAAATGGGTCAGAATTCACCTATGTTCCAAATAAGCACGTAAACTTATTTTATTTTATATTCTTAAAGGACCTCCTTTTGTTTTTCACCTCAACTGTGCATATAGGTGATGGGAAGATCTTTCAACTTACAGTTTAGTTCACAATGGGTGATAATGTTGTTGGGAAATTTATCATATGTGATATCTCGATGCACAAACATTGCTATCTTCTTTATCATTTTCATTCCTTCCCAACGCCAAATGTAATGAATGTTGGACTCAACCCATTCATCATGGTATTTAACCCTATTATCATTAATTTTATCTTTCATTTATAATATTGAAGTACCTTTTGAAAAAGTAATTCAGTCATAATTCAGTCTATAGTTTATTTAGTACCTTTTGAAACATTTTAGCAACTTCTATAAAAGATTCAATAGTTGCTGAAAAAGTTTCCACAGGTGCAGAAATGTTTTTCAGCAAATTGAACCGCTGTTGAAATATGTTCAAAAATTGCTTAATACAACAATTACTGAAAATATAAGAATAATATGATTTCAGCAATTTGCTAAATTTGTTAGTGAAGACAGATTCAACAATTGTTGAGAACTATTCTAAAAATTTCTCTCTTATCACAAGAAGCATAATTGCTTTTAGAAATTACAAAAATATTCTCTGCAATTGCTGAATTTGTTGCTTAAAAAAATTCAGCAATTGCTAAGTAATTTCAGCATAAAAGCATAATTGCTTCTAGTAATTGCTAATTTCATCATTAGAAGCATCATTATTCTAAGAATTATAGAAAAATCTTCAGTAATTACTGAATTTGTTGCTTAAAATCGATTCAACAAGTGCAGAGAATGTTTTATCAGAAAAAGCATAATTTTATCCAGCAATTTCAGAAAAAAACCTTAGTAATTACCGAATTTGTTGCTTAAAATCGATTCGATAATTACTGACAAAGTTTAAGCAATTGTTGAGAAGATTTATTTTTTTGATATTTTTAGCAATTGCTGAAATAAATATAAGAAGCATAAGGTCCTCAACAATTACTGAAAAGTTCTCAGCAATTGCTGAAATTTTTAACTGATAATAGATTTAGCAATTGCTGATTTTTTTCAATAATTAGTTATTTTGTTGCAACATTTCAAAAACTACTAAAATTACTCATCAATTGCTGAATTTGTTCTCTTAAACTAATTCGGCAATTGTTGAATCTATTTTCAGTAATAATAGATGATACTAAATTAACAATACCGATGAAACAATAATATTCACTTACCAAAATAAAGGAAAATCACCCCTCAAGCAATATCCAATATTAAACAAATAAAATTTAGTCTAAAATCACTGGAATTCATTCAAAAAATGCAAAAACTTTCAATCAGGAAAAACGTAAAAATGAAACAAAAAAAAGTTCTTTCTCTCTCTTCTCTTCAACACAATAACAACAACCATAAGAATAGCAACAACAATAGCAACAAAACTAACGACACCTCTGAGGAGGAGGAAAAAGAAGAAGACAAGAAAAAAAATCTAGAAAGAATAAGACGCGAAAATTTTAGGTAGCTGGAGGCGACTATTTTTTAGCGTATAAGAAATAAGGGTTATTTATGGGATTAGATCAAGTTGTAAAAAAACTTGTGGGCTTATTTTAAAAATTCAAAAATTTTTAATCTCTAATCAAATAATTGTCACCTACACCTAATTCTTAAGACTTGTGTCAATCTTTTTAAATTTTAATACTTTTTTATCACCCTTAATTAAAACTCTTGAATTTTCATTTAATGGAAATTATCGATGATATACGAAAGAAATTTGGGGTTGTACAACCAATGAGGTTTGTTTTTGAGTGTGTTAACTTGGGCCATTTTGGAAAGACCGAAAGTCGCATTCCATATTTGCGGTTTGAAACCCATTACTGGATTATTAATGACTATAAAAATAGATGAAGATTTAACTTTTGATGTTTACTTATTTATTTAAAAAGCATATGTAATGAACCTCATGATTATTTATGATAAATACATGATATTTTATATTCTAGAGTATTTCGGTAGCTGTCCCAAGTCATTTATGACTTATTGGGATTGATAGTTTGGATCCCTGATAGCTCGGTTGAGAGATATCTCAAATTCACTATTTTAGATCTTAAAACTAAGTACTAGTTGACCAAAGTTAACATTACTTCAAGACGAGCTCAAAATTAAATCCCGACAATTCCATTAGCTCCAGAATGCCAAACAAAGTCAAGATTAACCTTAAGTTTGTGCTTCATTTGCAAGTTATGCTAAATTGTGGATTTTAGTTAATTTTAAAGTATAAAGTGGAGCTTGAATGGTATTTTGGTGTTCAGAGTGTTGGATAGGAATTTTGATACTTCCAACATCTCCAAAATGATGATTTTAGGCTAGTGGAGGTGTTGATATAATTTTTGGACTGGTCATTGTATTTTTGAGGTGCTGGTGGAGAATTCTTAAAAGTTAACTAAAGTGTTCAGTTGGTTAACATTCATCCGAAACGACCTCCGATGTAAATTTCATCAATTCCATTGAGTCAGTAATGTGTTTTTCACTAAAAATACATATTTGGTTTGTCAAATTTCGACTACGTTTCACTTCCGAGATCCCAGTTGGAAGTTCTAAAACTTTGCAGCCGCAATCTACAATTGGTGCAGGTATTATCCCTTAGCGTGATCACGCCTACTCAATCGCGATGCTTAAATCTTCCTTTAGTGCGATCGTGATCCTCCTTACGCAATCACGATGAGTCCCCGAAACATCCTCTTGCGCGATCGCAACCCCTCCACGTGATCATGATGGATACCAGATTTCCTTCAGTGCAGTCGTGATGACCACTATAATTGACAACATATATTTCCTGCACGACCCTTACATTTTTATTTCACCAAAACCTCGCAATTTCTTCAGTTCCAGTGCGAAAAACTTCTCCCAAACACCATTCCAAGGCTAGGGAAAATCCTCTCAACATTGTTCTTCGATTCTTCCATGTTTTAGGTGAATTTTCTTTATTTTTTATTCTTGAAATTCATGGTTTCTACCATTAATGGCTCCAAGTGTAGAAATTGAGAAAATCATGCCCTAATCCATAGATTTTTGACCAATTCTTCATTAATTGAGTATATATTGCATCTAGTATCAATTATACACCGAAATCTCAATGTTAAATCCATAAAGATCGAATCTTTGACCATGTTAGGATCAAATCTGTTCGGATTGTTTTAAAGCCCTTCCCGCGCTCGAATTGCGCTCAATTTTGGAGGACGAGTTTCTGGTGACATTGGAAATCCCATAGGAAAGTTTGTTTTCAATTTCAGCGAGGGCCTCCACAAGCTCGTTTTAGGCCCATTCTGGAACTTAGCATAAAATACATCGTTAGACTAGTATTAACATATAAAATACTTTGGTGCAAGTTTCAGATCATTCGGAGATTGTTCAAAGTCAATCGGAGTAAGATTCATGAGATTTCAACGCTTTATCATCGGATGACAGTAGGCTCCGTGGGACTATCTCTGAGCTTATAGCTTTAATAATTGTACTAAATGGAATATGTGGGTTGGTTAGCTAGGTTGTATAGTAACCTTTTACCATTCTTTCATCCGTTCTATACTGATACTTATATATTGGTACCCAGTGATATGGGGCCCGTGACTTAGAAATTGATTAGAGATACCTGTGCAACGCATAGGACGTTGAGATTATATGATCATATGTTGATATGAATACTTGTTTATTTTTTATGCATTCATGACACAAGAGGTTGGGCCTATGGCTCCGATGAGAGGGCATTGAGGTTGGTCAGTATCACCACATGATTATTAAGCCATAATGGCTAGAGGAAGATTTTGATAACAAAGATGGATAATGACATAAATAATAAATGAAAGTATTCTAATAATAATATAAGTAATAATCTTTGACTATTTTAGACTCGATACTGTATCGAGCACCAGACTATTTTCACTCGTTTAAGTCCAGGCTTCACCTCCTGGCATCGGTAATTATTATTTTTCACTAATAAATGCTGGGACTTGAGACCTACTCCATTCGACAGTGAGTACAACCACTGGGACTTGAGTCCATTGTCGTATGGTAGTAAGTATAGCTTTTTGACACACATGGTACTACTGGTTATGAAAATATTATAATACCTAATTTATTGAGGATTTTTGGTGATACGATGCTATATAGGCATTGTACGCCTTGATTTTCCTATGACGTCTTGATGATAATATTAATATGAGGCTTGAGATGCCAGACTTGAGATATTTGCCAATGAAGGCTTGATGATACTATTGATATGAGGCACCAGATGCCAGGATTGAGATTTATTGCGGTTCTGAAATTGGGATGTGAGGTTTTAATGATGTTCATGTGCGTATTTACTTTTCTGCACTTGTTTTATTCGGTGTGCTCATAGATTGAATTGAGGGGCCTATAAGTGAGCGTGTTGCTGTGTATGTTATGCTTCTTTTTGGGGGACTTGTCAGTGTTTAGTTGCTTACTTTATTTTTCCTATTTCTGTTTGGTTGTTATTGTTGGTTATTGCTACTTCATGTTGTGTGGGATTTATGCCTTGTACTATTTTTGAGCCATTTATTCTTTCACTTAAGGTTACCGGTAAAGCATCCGTATTCTCCTCCTATCTTCTTTGATTCCTACTTATTGCAGTATTATTCACATATATTATTGCAAGGACTCCAGGTATGTTTCCTTCATTGCCTAAGATCCTGTTATGTGATTAGCTAGCGGTACATGTCTACTTATACTTGATTCTTATTTGAGTAGCTAGCTCCCTTGTTGTACTATTTGTTTCTATGACCCCATTCATTGTATTTCGTTATTTACTGCTTTTATTATTGTTATGTGCTCAGTGTTCCTTCGAAGCCTACTAGGTACGGGTTGCTTTGATAGCTTGTACTCATACTACACTTGTACAAGTGCAGATCCTAGTACAGGTGCCTGAACGTGATTATAGATCATTATTCATGCAGATTACTTTGATTTCTAGAGATCCAAGGTGAGCTTGGCGTCCGGATTTTCCTGCTTCTCTTTGGCATTAGTATTTTAATTTTTATCTGCATGTATTTTCAGATAGTTTTTCATATGGCACTGATATCGGATTTTGGGAATATTAGTTTTACTCTATTACTTCTTTTTTATTCACTTATATATTACTATTTTAAACTTGTGCCTTTCACATTTGAAATAGTAGTCCTCACTTCGGCTTCGAACTATGGGGTTAGTTCTCCTACTGGTGGGATAGTAGGTTCCATCATTATCCATGAAATTGGGTCGTGGAAAGATAGTATCAGAACCTAGGTTTGCTGGTGTCAGTGTGTAGAACCAATGTCTAGTAAAGTCCTACGGATCGCTACGAAGACGTCTATTGCTTATCTTAGGGAGGAAAATTGACTCTTTCTTTTAAATCTTGTATCATGCATACATCCTTGATGGTTTCTTGAAAATTCACACTTATTGTCATCAGTTTTTCGCATATGCCTCGTACACGATATTCAACAGCTAGAAAGACAGGTAGAGTACCTACAGAAGTGCCTACTCTAGCAACTACTTTTTAGGTTCTACTAGTGCCTGCAGCACCTATTGCAGCACCAGCTGCATAACCGATAGTAGCACTTGTCCCAATCACCTACTGCAATACCTTTCCCTAACATTCGTAGTATGTTGTGAAAACTACTCAGTGCTTACGGTGGCCTTCCTACTAAGGGAATCCAGCAAGCAGTTCCAGTATCACATCCTACAATTGTGGTCCCTACAGTGTAGCCAGTTCAACCAGTTGTTCCAGTAGAGATTTCTACACCTATTCAGGCTATACCACTACCGACCGTTGCTCCTGCTATTGAACAATAGCCGGCTATAATAGATTCAGAGCAAAAGCTCCTGACCATATTCATGAGATTGGATCTCCTTAGATTTAGTGGAGTTCTGTATGAGGAAATTTTGACTAACATGGGTGTACTACAGACCCACGATGTAGCCTTTACCACATATCAAATATGTGGTGTGGATAAATAGTAATGGAGAGTGTTCGTGGTTTGTAGACCCACAGGTTCATCCCAGACAACTTGGGCTGAGTCTTATGAGGTGTTCATGAAGAAGTTTGTATCTAGGGTTGAGCGAGAGTGCTTGAGAGGAGAGTTAAGAAAACTTGAGCAGGGATCTATGTCTGTTGCTGAGTATGAGGCCCGGTTTCATCATCTTTCAGTATATAGGGTTGAGGTCATTCCTACAAAGGCGGAGAGAGTCTGTTGATTTGCTTATGGGTTTAGAGATAGGCTCTGTGAGGCGGTGGCATTATTAATTTCTGACAGTCGTCCATTCCAGGCAGTGGTTGACCATACAAACTCAATGGAAGCCACCTATCATAAGTCGCGTCATTGCAACAAGAAAAGGCAATAATAGTAGGAAGGCTATAGTGGATCCTGTTCTAGGGGCTGCAATTAGTTTCATCAGGGACAGGGCCATTCTAGCAGGCCTATACAGGCATTATTGCAGGTTTCATCTCCATCTCGTGCACAATATTCATGAGGGGATGGATCCTTACATCAGGGATGTCAGATGGGTTCTGGTAGAGGATCCTGACAGAGTAGGCCATCTAAGCCGTGTTACGAGTGTGTCCTTGTGGGCCATTATGCTAGATCTTATCCACAGAGGGGCATTATTCAGCCTATTCCTTAGTCTACACAACCATTGAGATCATTGCCTATGCCTTCTAGAGGTGGAGCACAAGGTAGTTATAGAGGTGGTGGCCAGCGTGGTAGGGCAGTGGTCGTGGTGGTGGTCTTTATCGCGGTGACCACTAGTCATATGTCATTCACCTTTGACCTAATTCTATAGCCTAGGATGTTGTGATTACAAGTTTTATTTC
>JBDJHY010000078.1:13400635-13414651 GCA_039654485.1 Withania somnifera
ATATGTTTGGGGTTATGCTATCTACTTTATGAAATACATATCATTGTTCATAGAGAATATGATCTCTCTACATATAGAGACCCCTCTATACCATGAATTGAGGTCAAATAAGGCTGTGAATCCCTTTTTTATCAAACATTTGAATTGGTGATAGTTGATTATTTGGTCGAAGGTATACCCATTCTAGGGCCTCACCTCTCTTCTACTTCAGTCATAGTAGCTACTCAAATGCTACAAAATGGCTATAAACCAGGAAAAGGATTAGGGGAGTCTTTGCAAGGAATAATAAACCATATTTGTTCATTTGGTAATCAGGATACTTATGGGTCGGTTTCTAGCCAACTAAAGCTGATAACAAATGGGCAAAAGAGAAAGAAAAAAAGGTTTCAAAATTGCTAACGCCAGTCCCCCACATTAGCCAAACTTTTAAATCTTGGCGGGAAAGAAATCAAGAACTATATATCCTTGATAATGTGGTTGAAGTGTGCAAAGGAGTTACAAAAATACTCTATGATTTAAATATGGCTCACATGGGTGAACTCATTAGACATACAGGTTTGCGGTTTGTAGGCCCAAATGTTAAGCTCACAAACTGGGAAGCCACTCCTATCCCTAAAAAAAGGAGTCTTGGAATTTTATTTTACTATTTTTCTGTTTTAAATTATACTCAGGGTTGTATCTAGTTTAGTTTTAGTCTTCTTTGATGTTAACCCTCCTATTTTTCAATTCAATCAAAATAACAGTTTCAATTTCCTAGTAAATTTAATCTTTTTTTTATTTTTTGTTATTTTATTTATTTTTAGTTACATTAATACTATGTCTAGTAATATGGCATGTACACGGAGTTCACATCTAGATCCTAAAAAGTTGTCTAATCTAAAAAAAAAAAGAAAATCAAGATGTTGATAAATATGATGAAGATGAAGCTGATGAAGAGATAAAAAGGGGATTGGATCAACTTGAGGATAAGCCTAAGACCAATTTAAATCAAACTTAGAAATAAATTTGGGAACTAATGAAGAAATCATAGAAATAAAGATAAACATTCACGTGGAACAAAATATCAGGGATTCCATTATTTAGACTTTATTTGAATATAAAGATATATTTTCTTGGTCTTATAATGACATGTCGGGTTTAAGCGTTGATTTTGTAGTCTATAAACTTCCCGCACACCCTGATTTTTGGCCAATCCAGTAACACTAAAGAAAATTTAAAACGGCCACGAGTGACAAAATAAAAGAGGAAATCATGATGTAATTGAGTGAAAATGTGATCACGGTTTCCCAGTCCACTATATGGTTACCAATGTTGTGACAGTTCCAAAAAAAGATAGAAAGATCAGAGTTTTTGTTTACTATAGGAATTTAAACAAAGCAAGTATAACTTCCTATTATCCAATATCCCTATCCTTGTTGACAACTGTGCCAACAATCTTTTATGCATTGTTATACTGGATATTATCAAATTCTGATGGATGAAATAGATGCCAAAAAGACTTCTTTCACCACCCGTGAAATATTTATTACTGTAGGGTCATGCCATTTGGTCTGAAGAATACAAAAGTGACTTATATGAGAGCTCTGAATACAATCTTTCATGATATGATGCAAAAAATATTTGAGGTATATGTTGATGATGTTATCATTAAATCCAGAAAACAAGTTTATCATGTGTGTGATCTAGAAAATTCTTTATGATTTTGCAAAAGTATAATCTTAAGATCAATCCATCCAAGTGTGTATTTGGAGTTCTATCTAGGAAACCCTAGGATTTATACTTAGCTAGAGAAGTATCGAATTGGACCTTCTAAGATAAAGGCTATTTGAGAATTACCACCTCCAAAGAATAAAAATGAAGTCATGACTTTTCTTGGAAGGTTGAATTATATTAGTAGATTCATCGCACAGCTCACTACCACATGCTAGTCGATATTCAAGTATGAAAAGGGACGTTATTGTCCAGTGGATAGACGAATGTCAATAAGATTTTGACAAGATTAAAGAATATTTGGCAAACCCTCCAGTGTTGTTCCCACCATAACATGATAAGTCTTTATTTTTATATTTTAGTAGTGATGGATAATTCATTTGGCTATGTTTTAGGGCAGTAAGATGTCACAGGAAAATAAGAACAAGCGATCTATTATTTAAGAAAAAAGTTCAAAGTTACAAGGTAAAATACACTTTGTTAGAAAAGACATGTTGCACCTTAACTTGGGTTGTCCAAAATTTGAAACACATTTTGGCTTCTTACATGACCTACCTCAAATCTCAAATGGATACTTTGAAGTACATCTTTCAAAAACCTATGACGACAAGCAGGTCGGCAAAGTGACATATTTTATTACAGAACTTGATATTGTATATATCACTCTCACTTCTATGAGGGAAGAAGCATTGGCTGCACATTTGGCAAAAAACCCGGTTGATAATGATACGAGCCTTTAAGAGCTTACTTCCCTGATGGAAAGATAAATTCCATTAAGAAAAAAAAGTTCAGGATGATACCCACATGTAGAAAATATATGTCAATGGGGTTGTTGATATAAAAGGAATAAGTATTAGATCAATTCTTATCTCAGCAACTGGATGCCATTAAGACACCACAGCATGACTTGCATCGTGAGTTTAAATAGGTAAATAAATATAGATGTATATGATGTAATGATTCTTATGCTAATTTAGGTGTTTTATGCCTTACCTTGTGTTCTAAAGCTTACCATTAGCTTCCCCAGGTCATTTGTGACCTGTTGGGACAGATAGTTCGGCTCCCTGGAGATTTAGTCGAGATTTATTTCACTTTGCCTGTTTTAAAGACTAAAATTAGGTCCTTATTGACTTTAGTTAAATTTCCTTCAATACGCTGTCAGATTTGAATTTTGGTAGTTTCAAGACTTTGGGGTAGTAGGACTATTGGTGTGCTTCCCAAGGTGTCCGTGCTCATTTTGAGTTATTTTGTGGAAAGTTAGAATTCCCTCTTTTGGTTAACTTGGGTTTAGGGGTCCTTTTTTATTCAAACGATCTCCAATGGCCATTTCGTTGATTCCATTGAGCCTAAAATGTGTTTTCTATGTAAGTTGCATTTTGTTCTATTGGACTTGGACTTGGAATGCTCGTTCTAGGCCTCTTGGAGTTTTTTATTTTGAGTTGTATAAATTTGTAGCTCCAAGTCATCCCAACAACCGTTAGGTCGCTCCAGCGAATGTTGCCCCTGCGACCATGGCTTCGTAATGGTGATGGTCACCCCAGCAACCCTGGCTCTCCTCTGCAAGGTTTGTACCAGCGACTAGGGGGTCGTACCAGCAACCATGCACAGTTTTAAGGGGTCTTCTCCTTTATTCTATTTCATTTCCTTCTCATCTAATTCTCTATAGTTGCGACCTTAGGGACTGATTTTGGGTATTTTAAGCTGGTGGAAATGGTTTGGAGTTGCATTGGAGGTGGTGTGACCTCATGGTGCAAAATTCCTCTGGGTAATTATCGTCTTTTTATCCCTCTTAGTGTTTGTGTAAAAAGTTTAATTTCCTTACTTATGAACCTAATTTCTCCCTCCTTCCTTTATCATTTTAAGCTCAATCTTGTATCATGCACTCCCCGAGCTGAGATCTATATATTGGCACCTTTGGTTTATTTTTTGGGGGTTGTGGGGCTCGGGGGCCCATTTTAGGCCTTGTTTTTAGCTCAACCCGGAATTTAGTTTAAATTGTACTATTAGACTCATATCAATCCCTGGATTAATATTTCACCAGTTTTGAAATCGTTAGAGACCATTTGCTATTAGTCAAGCTGATATATGAATTTGCAGTACGTTAATCATTGGATGATAGGTAGGCTTCGTGGGGCTTTCTCTGGGTGTATAGCTTAAATAATTGTACCGAATAGCATCTGTGGGTTGGGTTTCTAGGTTTTTACCGTGTACTTTGACCATTTCTTCATCCAATTCCCGTTCTTTCCCTAATTGGCACTTAATGTAGTACGATGCTAGTGACCTAATATTAGCCTTGTGATGATTTTAGGGTGATTCTGGAAGTAGTAGTGCATTGATGCGTGGGATGATTTTGGGTTTTTCCCTCAGGTTTGGGCTGGTGTATTGTGTCTGTGCAGGGCATAGGCTAACTATAGATATTGTTGTGTTGTTGCATTAATTTTACGAAAGGGTGAGTATACAGGCTCCATTTAGGGAGTGCACTTGGGGCTAGGGCCAGTATCACCCGTTGACTATTGAGTCGTAGAGGCTGGTTACTTGAAATAAAAATATTAATAATGAATAATGGAATAAAGTGTAATAACATATAACTTCTGATAATAATATAAGTTAATGGATCTTTTACCCACTTTTAGACTTGGTTGTGTGTCGAGCACTAGGTATTACCCTTTTTACTTTTCTTAGAATAGGTTTCACACCCTGGCACTGGGTACTATTATCTGACTACTTATGCTAGGACTTGAGCTCGACTCCATTCGACAGTGAGTACTGTCGCTGGCACTTGAGCTTATTGTCGTGCAACAGTGTGTACATCTTTTTCATACTTATCATGTTTATTGATTTGAGGACCTTGCTGATACTATTATACTAAGGCAAAAGGTTCCCTTAAGTTATCAAGGTTATATCTTGATAAGACTATTATTCTGAGGCATTGTATGCCAAATTATGAGACTCTCTGAAGCTCTGTGGTTTGGGATATAAGATTATGGTGATGTTAGGGCTATGTATGTGGTGGGCATACCTCTATGGACATTGCCTCTAAGCTATGGCAACTGGAGAAAGGGTGTAGGTCAGAGCAGGGATATACAGGGAATTAGGGTTAGCCTTTTCACGGGTCCTGCCTACTAGGCCTATGAGTACCAGAGGGGGAACATATATAGGATTTTTGACATCATTGTGTGTATTTGCTTTTCTGCACTTGCCTGCTTTAGTGTACCCCTGGTAGTATGTTGATGCCTACGAGCAAGCATGTTCTGTGTATGCTGCCATTCTTTTGGGGGATTTGGCAGTGTTAATTTACTTATTATATTATTATATTTACTGCTAGTTTTAATTTCTACTTTCCGATCTTCCTTAATCTGTTGGATACTTTTGTATGGTACTATTGGCGTATTCCTTCCTTTCTTATATCTCGAGGTTACCGATATACCGTCCATGTCCTCTTTATCACCTTTCCTACCTGTTGTATATTCTTTTACTAAAATTATTATTGTATTGCTGCAAGGACTCCGATTATATTCTTCCCTTCTTACTTGTGATCTTATTTTGTGTCTTAGCTAGTGATGACATGCTTTATCTACCTTCTTGCTCCTTATCAGGGTATCTAGCTCCCGTGTTGTTCAGTTTGTGTTTGTGACCTTAGTTTCTTGTATTCCTATAATTTACTAATTTTATGTTAGTTATATGCCTAGCGGGCTCTCAAGGCCTACTTGGTATGAGTTGCCTCAATAACTTGTACTCATGCTACACTTTTGTGTCTCCCTGGATGTAGTCTTAGGTATGGGCTATTGTCGTTGACGTCACCGATCGTGGCATCTAGCTGTCTTCAAAGGTACAGGAAAAGCTCCTAGTGTCTAAAGCTACCTGTATTCCTTCTATTTATCTTTTGGTCTCTTTGCATTGCCAAGACAGATGCGTCTTTTGTACTCTTAGTAGCTTATACATACACTAATACCAGGTCTTGGGAGGGATTTATTGATTGTATAATGTTATGTTGTATTTCTTATTTCGTCTCTTCTTGGTAGTTATTGCTTTATTATACTAGTGCCTAGCATACTTGCATTAGTAGCCCTCCGTTTCGACTTTGGGCTACAGGGTTGGTTCTCCTACTAGTAGGATAATAAGTGTCATCATGTCCGAGAAATTAGGCTGTGACACATGGGTTAGTAGTTTTAGGGCATTTCGACTTGCTTCTTTTTGAAGTTCAAAGTAAATGAGAAACTCGAGATATCAATATCGTTCCATACAAATAGTGTTTGGAGGACCTCAACAAAAGGCTCAAATCCATTAAGTCAATATATGTTCCCAGATTTCACTAGGGCTAGATGTTATCAATTCGAACCGATTATTTGTGATTCCGATTCAATTCTGATTATTTCAATTAACTAAGTCTTGGACTTGTTTGGCTCTTAATAGTGTTTACAATTTTTTCGATTCAATTTTTTGATTTTTGATTCGAAGTAGATTCGATACCTCAATTTGGCCCGATTTAATTCAAAAACCTTTGAATTTCAATTCGATTAATTTAATACCTAGACAGTTTCAAAATATCATTTATTCAATTCAGAATGATTCCTATTCTACAAATTTTAAAGTACAACATTTTAAATCAATAATGTTCAAACCCTAGATTAAAGTACAACATGTTAAATTGAACGAAGTTTAAACACATTCTAATTCTAAGTAGAAGCCAAATATTCATCGTCATACTCATCACTGTCACTATTGTCATTTTCATTCATCTCATCCCCCGCAGTAGCTAAAGGGATCATTTCATGTGCTTCTACATAAGAACTTTAAAAAATATAGTTAAAAAATAAATAAGTGTTATATTTATCTAAACTTTAGATTTTAAAAATATTTTTATAATATATTATTATAATATTTTTTAAAACTTTCGATCTTATTTGATTCGATTCTAATCTATTTCAAAACCGAATCGATTCCAATCGGATTGAACGATTATCAACCCCCCGAAATTTTTGAATCGGATATAGGTTTTTGATTCAATTCATTTCGATTCAATCAGAATCGAATTGGGAGCCAGCCCTAGATTTCACAATGAGTTAGTTGATGTTTCAGATACTCTAGCCTCGATGCTTCCATACCCAGGTAATACATATATTGACTATTGGAAATTCAAACAAAAGATCAACATGGTTATATAATACAATTAAAGTGGATCCAGATGGTGAGCCCTAATATCATGACATCAGATGGTTCCTAAAAACAAAAGAGTATCCAATGCACGCCAATGTAGATAAAAGAGGACTATTAGGCGACTTCCCAATGGTTTTTCTCTTAGTAGGGTGGTCTTGTTTAAAAGAACCCTAGATTTGAACCTATTAAAATGTTTCAATATTCAAGAAGCTGAAACAATCATGAATGAAGTACATTCAAGAGTATGTTGCCCGTATATGAATGGCTACATTCTATCTATAAAGATTATTCGAGAAGGGTACTATTGGTTAACGGTGGAGCGAGATTGCTTTCGCTTTGTTCACAAGTGCCTCTAGTGCCAAATCCATAGTGATTTTATCCGTTTACCTCCTCCAAATTGTACCCTATGTTTACTTATTTGCCCTTTGTTACTTGGGGTATGGATGTTATTGAGCTAATTAAGCCTAAATCTTCTACAGACACCGATTCATTTTAGTTTCCATTGACTACTTTACTAAATGGGTAGAAGCAATCACTTTTAAATCAGTCACCAAAACAGCAACGGTGGATATCATCCATTCAAACATAGTTTGTCGTTTTGTTATACCAAGGACCATAATTACAGACAATGCAACCAATCTTAATAGTCATTTGATGAAGGAGCTCCGCGATCAATTTAAAATTATACATCTTCATTCTATTGAACCAAAGCAAATGGAGTCACTAAAGCATCAAATAAGAACATTAAGAATATTCTTAGGAGGATGGTCTAAGGATCTAGACAACGGCATGAGAAATTACCATTTTCTCTTTTAGGGTATCACACAATGATGCGCACTTCAGTTAGCGCAACTCTTACTTATTTGTTTATGATACCAAGGTTCCCTTATTTCAAATCATTTTTGAAGAAGAGACCGATGACATAAAATGATTAAAATCTAGGCTAGAACAATTAGCATTGATACATGAAAATGGTTAGCAGTAGTTTTCTTTGGCCAATTTTACCAAAGAAGAATGGCTCGAGATTATAACAAAAAAAGTACGCCCAAGAAACTTTGGGGTCAAAAAACTTGTTGTGAAACACATCCTCCCCCATCAAGAAGAGACTAACGGAAAATTTTCTCCAAATTGGCAAGACATGTACGTCATTAAACAAGTGTTACCAAAACCGACTTTGCAACTTACAGATATTGAATGAAAGACAATAGATATGGCCGTTAATGTTGACTCGGTCAAAAGATATTATGTCTGACACTATTGATTAGCACCTTTGTGATTAGTATTCTTGGGTTGGGATGACAGAAGGTCATCATTGACTTTAGCTATACATCACTTATCCTTTGCTAGCCCTTTTGAGCCTTACTCATATTTTGTTGTTTTCCCTCTTTAGAATTACCAACCTATCAGGACCCAAAATCTGGTCGTGATGGAACTTATCTTTCCCTCTATGATAGGTCCGCCAAACTAGCGATGAGGAACACCAAGTTGTTCCAATGCAGAAGTAACTATAAATAATAAAGGAAATACAAAATTTAAAGCGGAAAACCATAACTAAATTTCAAAACCAGGTTGCCACTGTATATAAGCCACTATTGGAGTTTATACAAAAATACATAGTCTTGATACAATCTTTGGTAAGTAAATACATCAGAAAGCTAAAAGAAAGTAAAAAAAATCTTTTTGGTAACCGAGATGAAACGGTCAGCTACCTCCAAATGCTCTAAAGATGCCATGGAACTAAAAAGGGGTAATTGATCATGAAATCCTGGGTCCTGAACTTGCACAAGAGTGCATAAAAGCAAGCAGTGAGTACAAAAGTCACGGTACTCAACAGCATCCTCGGCTGGCCTAACTATAAAATAGAAGTGCAAATTTTGACAGTTAATCAACCCTTTAATACTACTACCTGCAAACAGTTTATATATAGAATCCCACGCAGCAATGCAAATAGAAATATTCAGCAAAATCCTAACAAGTAACCCAATTCTCGGTACTCTTCACAAATACAATTATGAGTCTCAGATCAAGATAACAAGTACTCCCAGCAGTATCAAATCATCTCTAGAAACCAGATACTTTCAAACCGTCAGCAAGTAATCAACTAATATCAAGTTATCATCGAATGTCAAGTAATCTCAACTTGACAGATAATCTAAATTTATTAATTTGTTTTCAGTATGATCTAATCATAAATATAGTCAAGTCATGAGCACGTTATCACAATATCCAAAGTGTGAACAAGTTACTATGCCTTCAATAATAATTTCAATAGTGTGAGCAGGCTATTACACTTGTAATAATAATGAGTCAATGCGAGCGAGTTATCACACTTTTAATAATAATTGGTGTGAGCGAGTTACCACAATTGTAATAACAATGAGTTAATGTAAGCGAGTTATCACACTTATAATATAATAAGTTAGTGTGAGCAAGTTACCACCTTTAAAGTAATAATAAAGAGTTAGTGTGAGCGATTTACCACACTTTAATTAAATAAAGCCACTCAAGTAATTTCAACAAGTCGCATGCCATTTCAATAAGATAAACCATGTTTGATGGTATAAACCAAATATAGTGAGATAGTATTATTTTAATCCAAAAAATTCAAGCCTATTACATATTACAAATTCAAGTCTAAACCCGTAAGTGATCAATTTCAATCCCCAAATCAATAATATCTATCTCTCATGGAAAATCTTTATTAATAAAAACTGTTCTATCTCAATTTAGCCTCTCGAGAATCATTGTATTTTTTTAATTATCCTAGTATCAATATTTCATCAAGGACAAATTCAACCTGCACAGTTTCAAAGCAGATTTCTGACACAATAAAATATAATTACATATTTGAGAACCCTTGAATGACAAAACAGAAGCACAAAGCGTACTCAAATTTGAACATTTAGACTCAAAATAGATGTTAACACTGTGAATGACTTGGATCAATATTTAAAATTTTCAAAGTAATGTGCTTTGCAATTTGCATAGTCACTCCATGATGATAGATAAACCATAAAGAGCAAAAAAAGATGAAAATGTAATACACGAAAAAAAGCATCTACACTTTATTTACTTATACTTGAAACCAAATTTGAAAGATATTACATTATAACTTCAATAAAAAAATATAAACATGTTAATAATTTTTTGACGGTGTATCTTATACAATTATATTTAACAGAAGTTGTAATTTAATGTGTGCATACCTTGGTAATTAAAAATTCCTATGTTCCTTCCCAAGATGAGAGGGAACTCTTCAGCATTTTCCATTTTAGCCTGTAATCAATTATTTCTATTTTTTAGTTAAATCGTTACAATTAGGACAAATTTTTCATTGTTGGTTAGTATTAGATAAAAAAAAAAATACTATTTTTCCAACTCCAATATGGAATATAAAATGAAAGATGACCAAAATAATCGATAGAATATAAGTACATTACTGACCGTCGAAAATTTTATTGACATAACATTTCTCTATTTTCATCGAGTTTATCTCAGTGCCATTGACTAATATGATATACAAAAAATAAACCTGTCAATGAAGGCATACATATGAACAATGAGTTAACAAAAGAGGCAAAGGCTCGTGAAGTTCCATAATAGCCTTCAAAGAACAGCTAGTTCTATCTTTCTCTTCTTAAATAAATAAATGCATGCTAAATATCTTAACTTATCCATCATCATATCTACATTACTATGAATGAGTGCAGGAAATAAGAAAAAAAAATTAGTTGAAGTCAGAAATACAACAGAGCTGTGACGGACAAATTGTACCGAAGTGAAGGATTACAAAATTACACACAAAAGCGAAAGGCTAAAATATTGAGCTAGTAAAAAAAGTGTAGAGCATGAAAGAGAGACAGAGTGTAGCAGTTTTGGAATTAAAATTCTTTATTGGCAACATGAATGTAAAGAAATTTTACACATAAACAATAACTTCAATCGAAATTCTCCCCAAATAAACATTGCAATTCCTAATATCAATCATCTCACGTGGTTCAATCAAATTCAATTTGATTTACCTTTAAATCTAGGGCAGCAAGACAGCCCAAAACTATAGTAACTATCAAAATCATTCTCTCTGGTTCTTACTGATCGATCACCACCACAAACTCAATTATGGCCTACATCAAGTCATTCTAACAAATAAACCATACAAATGAGTGATTGACTGCTTTGATGACCAAAAGTAACCTAAACAAATACCTGGTATTCACTAAATTAACAGTGGAATGATAAGTTTGAACTATATTTTTTAAGATAGCTATAGAAATAGAACCTAAATAAGGTTGAAGCATGATGGCGGTAATATATTGCATATTGAGTTGGAGGTACTAACATAATGATATTTCTGCTCGCGAGCTTCAGCTAATTTCTATCGGTTCCTGGTTAAGATACATCATATTGAAAATGTTTAAGCTTTCTTAAGCACTAATGTCGTATAATAGAAATAGTGCAACAGATATACACATGCAAGAAAATAGAATATATCAATCATAAATGTCGCACATACACATACCAATATTATCCATCATTTTTCAGTATTGTCAATTAGAAGTGAAAATTATACCTTTTGAATTCCTGCTAAGAAGTAAATCTGTTGTAGGTCAAGCATTGCAAAAAACAAATGATTTAATTATTTGACATGATGCATTTTGTGTATAATGCTGTTATTGTGCTAAGTCAGTAACATAGAGTATTAAATTACCTAACGTACTCGTCACATAAAAGATAGGAAAAACAGAGGAAAATAATTTAATTTTTGGAATTATCCACTAAAATACTAAGAAAAACACGACTTAGCAAACCATTATTCAAAATTAACAATCAAACTCGAAAATTCATCTTCATAACCAGATTTGGACTTAGTTAAATGAACAAATGGGTGAAACGATCAAAATAAAAATGAAACAAAGCTCACCTCATATCTTAAGTAGTGGAGATCACAGAGCTAAAACCAATTAACCTTAATGAGAAGTATGAGACATGCAAAAAGAAATGTAATTCTCTAAGAAAAAGCACAATCATCCTATTCAAGAACTATAGAATCAGAGAATTTGATATAAAACCCTAAAACAGACAAAGAAGAAGTGGTTACTGATAAAGTACACTTTGTTTAATAATTGAACTACTCCCTTCTAAGAGACTATTATTAACTGCATAATTAAATTCCTTAACAGTAGGAATGAATGTTATCGATTTCTTCTGTTCCGCTTTATCCTTTCAATAATTATATTGAATAAAGACAAATTGGAACTAATTATTTGTGATTTCGATTTATTTCCGATATTCGAATTCGATTCGATACCTCAATTCCGTCGGATTCAATTCGAATATCTTTGAATTTCAATTCGATTAATTTAATACCTAAACAGTTTCAAAAATTATTTATTCGATTCAGTCGGAGTCCTATTCTAAAAATTTAAAAGTATTATAATATTTTAAATTAATAATATTCAAAGCCCTAGATTAAAGTCCAACATTTTAAATTGAACGAAGTTCAAGAACATTCTAATCCTAAGCAGAACCCAAATATTCACGTCGTACTCATAACTGTCACTATTGTCTGGTTCATTCATCTCATCCTCCGCTCAGCTAAAGAGATAATTTCATGTGCATCTACTTAAGAGTTTTAAGGATATAGTCAAATAATAAATAAACATTATATTAAGCTAAACTTGAGATTACAATTGATTCCGAAATCGATTCGAATCGAATTGAACGATTATCAGTCCTTCAAATCGTTTGAATCGAATATAAATTTTCAATTTTATTCGATTCGAATCGAATCGGGAGCCAACCCTACTTAACAGGACACAACATGGATCTTTTATCTTCTACTGGTAAAGATATGTAGCATCCAAACCGCAATCATATAATTTACTTTTAGATGAAAAAATAATTACCATGTACGGCCTATAGTCAAGTCATCAGAATTGGTATAAGCTTGGTGGATCTGAAATTCTTTGCACTGATCTAAACCCTTCCGGTGACACCCGTAGTAGCTGAAAAAGATTTATCAGATGATCAGGAGATATATAACATGCAATGGTAATCAAATGAAAGAAACAAACTACCTTTGAAGTCTTGGTGATAAATGGAAAAGCAAGCTTTGTCCTTCCTACTAATACCTTGAACGACTTTTCCAAATTACTGAATAAAAGGATGGTACTGCAGTACATCTAAAATATTATGCATTTGCCCTCAAGTAAACAACTGCAAGTCAAGGGACAAATTAAATACAAGCAACAATTATCTATTGATATTGAGAAACAACAATCTAAGATAGACTTACCACATAAATTAACAAATAAAAGTAATAGTGAAACATACAATCGATCTCGGGGCAATTGCTAAATAACAACTCAAGTTCCTCGTCATGAGAAATAGAGATCATACCCTCATTTAATCCTTCTAAAAATTCATTTACCAGAGGGCAGATAACAACTGTAAGTCGATACTCAGCAACCAAGTTGATATACTATTGCTTATTTTCTCCGGTGATGATATTTCGTTCACTACAGTTCAGTTCATAGTACATCACCTGCATTATAAGTTGTAGTCAGAACCTCAGTAACAAAATAGTGACTTTACCGTTGTTGCCAAAAAACTCATACCTTATTGCACTCCTAAAGTACCAACTTAAATACAGCAACATAGCAATTTCTCCAAAAAATAGGTATATTTTTTTTAATATGAAGCATCCTATAGTCCATTACTGCATCTCATGTTTGCAATTTTCTCCTTTTTCCTTGACGTAAGTAAATGCAAAGATGATTGCAGTGTTCGCCCTACCCCTTAAAAGAGAGAAACTTAGTTCAAGAATGCCATGGCAATGTAAGTAAAAGAAGTCATTGTGAGAAAACTAAAACACGTATGAGCAAAACATACAAAATTCCTAATATATGCATGACGAAGTTCTAATAAAATCTATCCAAACGGACAATAAAATTAACACATACCCACTTAAGTCTCATAAGAAACAATGGAATGCATTAGTTGTAATGACCCTTAAGGTCATTTATGATAAATACGTGATGTCTTGCATCCTAGAGCGTTTCAGCAGTTGCCCCAAGTCATTTATGACTTGCTGGGACTGATAGTTTGGATCCCTGGCGACTCGGTTGAGAAATATCTCAAAATTCCTAT
>JBDJHY010000078.1:13437884-13453885 GCA_039654485.1 Withania somnifera
GTGTGATTGACATCCACATTGTTTTCTACCCACTGCGACCATGTTGTCAAAACTCTCCGATAAGCAACTGGTCTCTCGATCTCATCATATTCCATGGCTCCTTCATCAAACGATCCTCGTCTGTTTTGTAGGAAAAATATAAAAAACAAATGTTGAGCACTGCAAAGGAAAAAAAAAAAAAAACTCTATCAAGTTGGATTCTTTGAATATTACTTACAGAACTTTCATGGCTAAAGTATTCATCCACCAAATGTATGTGTTGAAGACGAGATAGTCCACATTCTTCCAGTTCTTGCCATGCTTTTCGATTGATTCAGGCATGATGATTCTGTTCAATATACTATGCATGTTTGGGTCATCTGAATTGGACTCCACCAGAAATGGAGCCCAGTAAAATTCCACTGTGGCATTATAATCCTACATGTTCACATTCACATCTATTATTATTATACATATAGAAAATTTTCTTTCAAGGGGTACGTATACTGAGAGCAGCCTAACAACTATTCGTTGGACTAACCACTTCACCAGTATATGAGGTGGACTTAGATGGAGAATCAGTCCAATGCAACTAATCAAAGATTAACTATTAAGCAACGGGAGTCATCACGTTAAAATATAAGCAAAACAACAGTATCGTGGTTTATAACATGAGTTTAAACTATAAGGTCACTCAGAATTTTTTTTTTTTTTAAAAAAATACTATCAATAATAATGGAACTAGTTAGATTAAGAATTTAAAAGTCAGTAAACTTAATTAGATTGATAATATGGAAATTCTTTGCACCATCACCAACTTATAAAGGAGCAATTAATAAGGTGTTATTAATGCATGTCACTTAAATAATTAATAAGTCATAACCATTGTATTTGAGGGAAGTACAAGATTATTGAAAAGTTAAAGCTGCTTCTTAAATAAAAAGGAAACAGCAAAAGATATATACCTCAATTCTGAAAACAGACAAAGAACCAGTCTTGTTTAAGCTTTTTCTGCCTGGAGGAACCACAGATTGAACCAAACAAATCATGGATTCCCATTGGTTTCTGTTCAACGAATCTCCCACAAACATGAGTCTCTTGTTTCTCAATTTCTGAAGCAGCAACCTTGGTTTAAACCTTAAATTTGAATAACAAATGTTAATTCAAAAAATTGGACAAAAAAGAAAAAGAAAGATTAAACAACCAATAATTGATTCATACTTGGGTAAAGAGCAGTCTCTAGGTTGCCACCGCCAGTTCTGATACATGGAGTCGTATCTTCCGTTCCTCATGCAAGTGACCTGTGCTGTGAGAAACTCACATTGTGGTTCTTTATAAATTGGGTGTGACACATTGTCATAAACCCATTGTCCTGTAAAAAGATTACAATCATCTGGTGGCAGCTCAATATTCTCCTCTTCTTCTTCATCAGCAGGCATTTCAATCTCTTCCTTCTCCTTCACTGTTTCATGTTTCTTGTGCTGTTCAGAGATACCCTCTGTTCTTGAATTCATCACTACAGATGAAACTTTACTCTCATTGTCACCAGTTTCTTGGACCCCATTTTCCTGATTCAAAGACTCACTGCTGCTGATATCTTGAGTTCTGGACATGGAAAATGGGAATTCAGCAATTGTCTTGACATCGTCATTGTACATGAAGCATCCAAAGAGGAATATGAAGGATACAAACACAAATATAGAAAAATGATTGTTCTTTCTGCCACTGTGCTTCATCCTGAGTAAGTTGGAAGAGAAGAAGACTGGGGTTTTCCGGATGCGAAGTGAATACATGAGAAAGGAAAAGATTAGTGATGACAAGAGGAAATATAGAGCAAAAAGAAGAGTGAAAGATAGACTTAAACATAGCAAATATTTTATGTCAAGAGTTTAATTGAGATTTGGTGAAATGGGGTTTTCTTCAAGCATTAAGTTGCTGGGGACTTGTCCTTCTCAACTTTAGAAATTTCCTTCTCATCTCTTTCAAACTACTTTGTTCCTCCAGCAAACTAACGAGAGAGAAAGAGATATTAAAGCTTTCTTATGTGTTTTGGTCAAAAAAATTTAACAATATAAAAATAATCATTTATCAATTTCCAGAATATAGAAAGAAATACATTTTTAGACTAAAAAAAAAAAAAAATTCTAATTTTTTCCTGTAAAATCTTTCAATTATAATCTAAGTTGTTAAGTCCTTCAAATGACGTCTTAATGATTTTCGGCACAATTATTAATTAATTAACTCTTTTAAAATTAGTGTATGTTTTATTTCTGTCTTAGAATTTCAAACTATTAAAATAATTTCTTATTTATATAATTATATGAAAATTGATAATTGACACAATTAATGTTTAAAAGTATCATTAATTAAAGGGAAAATGCTCACCATACAGATCCAACTCAAAATTAGATATTACCAAGAAAATGTTACTCTTAGCATTTGTGATTATGTGCTTTAATTAATTAGTCTACCAACTATAAGTTCAAGTTATATATAAATAAGTCAGTAATCTACATACGATAATCATTTAATTCGTCTAGCTGGCCTATTCCGATAATCAAACAATGAATTAGGAAATTAGTTTTGAAATGTTTTTAAAATAATGTTTGTGTTTGAATTAATTTTTATACACCTCATAATTTAATGAAATGCTTATTTCATGCACCGGTACACTATGTTTGCTTAGTGTTGATAGATAAAAAAGAAATCATCGTACGTTTTTATACTGATTTTTCAAAGTTTTTATCCACAAAAAAAAAATTTTTTTTTTTAATAGAAAAAACCTTAGAAGTTTCTATCTTTCGCTAATGAATTGATTATAAATGTTTGGCCAACAAAGAATAATTATATTCCTAGCTGCTACATTTTTTAGTTTTGATAAATGGATGATTAAATGAGCTCTCATTTTCATCAACCATCTAATAAGCGTAAGAGGAGGGAGAGAAGGAGCTAATAATCCATCATGCATCATTAATTTTCTTAATCAATAATTAAGGTAAGGGTCAAAAAATTAAGTTTATAGGAAATGAATAATGTTTAGCTTTATGTTGGAGAAAAGTAAAGGCTACGGAAGCTTTTGATCTTGTACACCAGCAACTCTACTCTGATGACCTCTTGCATCCCTTTATTTCCAAGGCAATACACCTAACTTTCGAAAATAAAATATCTCAAAACTTTGAGTCTATTGAATTCATATTGTATTTTTAGGGCTAGTTTGGTCGTGCAAGATGAAATCGTAATATATACAGTGTTATTAAATTTGGCTTGGCAAGTGACTCGGACGAGCTCAAGGGTCCTGGGTCAATGGGTCTGACTGGTTGATTCGGACATAAAAATCCCCTTGACTTGGATTTAAGAATGCATAAATTTACTTATATGTATATTTTTTTTAGCCCACAAAATATCATTCAACATTAATTTTACCACATAATATTCAATGGCCACAAAATATCATTCAACATAAATATGGAATAACAGACGTGAGTCGCGATTGGAGGAAAAAAAAGGTAGGACTGAAAAAATTTACTTTTATACCAAAAATCTCAAAAACCGTTTTCAGGTGGACCGGACCAACCTGGTGTCTGGTTTCCGAGTGAACCGGTCGGACCAGCCTGGTGTCTGGTTCCTGGGTGAACTGGTCAGACCGGCCGGTCCGAGTTAAATAACACTGGATATACAATCATTTGAGATAAATTGAGTTTTATCTGGATATGCAATTAAGATCTCTTAAATTGTATTCTTTTTATCATAAATATAAAACTCATAAGTTATAAAAACTATCAAAATCTCCGATTCTTATATAATCTTACCGAATAAGCAAAATTCATGACAAAGTGTACACTATCCCAAAGTTGCACTAAACAAATACAACGTTTATTCATTGAACTTTAATTCAAGAAAAAGTAAAATTAAATATGAATTATAGTATACTACTCTTTAACATAATTCTCTCATATAACATGAACATTCTCATCTTTAATGATTTAATCAATAAAAAAAAATAATCCTCTAATTTTTATACTTTTTCTTATTTTTATTTGTCCTACATGATCTTCTTACCTAAAGTCTAAACAAGTTACAAACATTAAGACTCATGTATTACAACTATAAAACACAAAAAGATAAATAATTAAATAGGGTATGTATCTAAATTTAAAGTCACTATTCTATAATTATGGATAAAAATATAATTTTACTAGGTTGTCGATTTAATCATTAACTAAAACCTTGAATAAAAAATAAAACTAAAAGTCTAATTAAAAAAATTTACAAAATCATTTAAAAATTGTTAACGCAATAATCCAGGACCTATAAACCAATAATGTTTTTTTTTTAATTATTTGACGTGATTTTTGCACGCCAAATTACAATTGAAACAAATGGTTGTCAGATATAAAGTGATAGATTTTCTTTACAAAACATAAACTTATAGGTTAAATTTTGGATTTAAAAAATTTAAAGTTATGATATCACAATCTAAATCAATTATGTTTTTGAAAATTTGAGTTTTCATCTCATTAATTTAAAATTATGAGACAAAATTATATATTCAAATACTAATCTTATCTTATACTTTTAAATCACGAGATAAAATTACATGTCCAAACACTTACTTAAAAAAATTAACTTCCTCCTTGTATCCTAAGTTTAAGATTATTTTCTCTCAAAATTAAATGAATAGACCATATTAATGTAGTGGTACTTCAAACACAAATATACAGTAAACTCAAATAACACTTAAAATTTAATTTTTAATTGCAAGAAGTATTGTAGAAACAAAGAGAGTTTCAGAATTTTTATTTTCATACTGAAAAAATTTCGAAGGAAGGACAAGTATTTATAGCTAACAAAGGATAATTTGAGCATATACTATTGTAATAGGTAATGGTATGATTTTTATTTAACTACACCAGCATTAGTGATAACAACTGGTTCATGAAATAGTTAATAACATGAAAATGATGATGCCAAATGTACAATTGTTAATGTGAAGTGGGCTGTCAAACTTAAAAACATTTCATCTCAATGTTTGCTCGAATCTTAAACGTCTGTGGGGTCATTCTTTACTAATGCATCTTTAACTTCCTTCAGCTGTGGAAATTTATTGTGGTTTTTAATGATTAGGATAGTATTGAAAATTTTAAAAAATAATCTTCTGTTGATTTGTTAAAATGAAAGAAGTAAGTTTTTTTTAAAAAAAATACGGCACCTGGTCTCACTCTAACCCAAAAGCTAGGGAAGGATTGTCTAAGTCCATATAAATAAATCATCGGTCCATTTCCCAACCAATGTGGGACTTTTACCCACTCCAACACCCTATTCACGTCCACGGCCAACTGAAGCGTCGAACCGGGAGTTCCAATTGAAATGGACCTTTCACGCCTAGACCTAACTGGAGCGTGGAATCACATATATATGTTGTAAAGAGGAGGTGTTTCGAGGGAATCTTTATTTCTCCGGTTTTTAAATAACCGAGTACCGTATAAATTAATATAAAATATTTATAATAATTTAAATATATCAAAATTAATAGAAAATTATTTGTAACAAAATCTATCCCTTAAAATAGTAAAAAAATCTACAATATAATTTGGTATTCTAACACAACAGAAAATATTAATTTTAGATTAAACGATTTAATTTAACGCTACCGAAAAAAAAATTTAGGAGAATTGTTACAATAGTCCAAAAAGGAATGGACTAACTCTGATTAGCCTAACTCAATTCTAAAAATTAGCTCATAAAAAAAGAAATATTCAAATCCATATAAATAAACCGTCAATTCATTTTTGGACAAATATAAAATTTTTGAACTTTTAATATAGAGTGGAGGGCTTGCATTTGGTATTTGTCAAAAACAAGGAGTGCTACATTTTTGTCTGATTTTGTGTTTTTGTTCAACTTCTAGTGTATGGTCCCCACGAAATCACATGCACCATTATTCTTTATCACATGCATCGATTTTAGATGTATACAAGCCGAAGTCTTGGTAATATTTCGTATTCACGTATCAATCTGGAATCTCGACACCAAACTTTCCCCTTTCAGAATTCAAGCATAAATTACCATTGATGGAGAAGTTGGTGGAAGTATCAGAACCAGAAATACGACTAGACTTTGCACTAGGCTGCAAATGCCGTGCCACAGTGAACCTTAGATCACTGACTGCAGCCTCTCCAGTAGCATTCAAAGTCCAAACCTCATCTCCTCACAAATTCCTTGTCAATCCACCCAGTGGCCTAATATCACCATTATCTTCAACATCTTTCCAAGTGATTCTCAAACCCCAAGCCCAAATCCCTTCCACTTTCCCTCGCTCCCCTTCTGATCGCTTCCTCATTAGAACCTCCATAGCATCTGACCTCGAACTCAACTCGTCTTTTGAGTCGACTCAATCAGAAATCGTTAACTCCATTGGGCATCGTTCAACTCATGACATAAAACTCAAGGTGGTTTTCGTGGGCCCTTTTCTTCTTCGTCATGCTGTTAGTAACGGAGATTGTGATTCCGTTAGGAATATTATTAAACGGCAGAGATCCATTTTCACCGAGTTTTCAACCAGGGAAGCAGAGTCACTCTTCCGAGTAGCAAAGCAGCTGCCTAGTAATAGCAACAACATGGTGAATATCTTGATTGAGGGTGGACTGAAGGTGGACGCGTGTACTGAACCAAATGACGTTAAATGGGCGTCCAAGGGGTGGACGGCGTTACATATCGCCGTCGCGAATGACCGGAGAGAAGAAATTGAGAGGCTGGTAAGAGTGAACGGAGGGTGCAGGTGGTTGGATAGCAGAGACAAGGAGGGAAGAACGCCGTTACATTTAGCGGCGAGTAAAGGGTTATTGGAAAGTGCTAAGGCATTGATAGGTGCCGGTGCCCAAGTGGATACGAGGAGCAAGGATGGTCGAACGGCTTTGTTCAGAGCTGCTGCTAATGGCGACTGTCAAATGGTGAAGATGCTTGTTGAAGTGGGTGCCGACCCTACTGTCACTGAATTGCATCTTGGGCGTTCGGCTCTTGATATTGCCCGAGCTAAGGGACATGTAAGTCTCACATTCCCCAGACACAAAAGAATTCAATGAACACTTGTTATTATTAGGTATCAAATGGAAACTTCAAAATTTTCAAACGAATAAATGTTATTATATATAAAATGAACTAGTAATTGTCGAGGTCCCCAAGCTAAATAATTATATAAAATATAGCCAAATTCCTTATTTAGGCACCCCTTAATAAATCGTGGCTAAATAATTTTTTTAAATAAATAACTGTTTTTTTTGTAATAATTAATAAATTTATTAATTAAAACTAGCCTACTATGTCCAATTTACACTCTGAAAATGAATATTTTTTCAATATTCTTTTATCGATTTCATTTGGATATGAACTACTTTTCGTGAAGGATTTTATTCTTTCATATATAAGTTTTTTTTTTTCCGCTCAAATATGTGGGTGCTTAGGTAGGTGTTCATGTATATAGGTATGAGACTTTGTCCATATGATACACGATATTTTGTTTCTCCTTTTCTCTTGAATTATAAATTCTCACTTTATTAATTTAAGAAAATTTTTTATTCATCACCAAAAAAATTTATTGTAAAACCCGTAGCCCAACTTTATATCCCAACCATAAATTACATACACAAATTTTTCGGTGTTGTATATATAATGTATCGATATTGTATAAATAGTTAACAATGTATATATAAAGTATTGATTTTGTATAGATAATGTATAAACGCGTATGAATTTTATATAAATGGCGTATGAATATATATATGTATGTATGTATAAATAGTTGTATATGGTATATGTAATGTACGATATTATATAAATGAGTATCACATTATATAACTGGTGTAAAAACATGTATTGATATTGTATTGTATAAATGTATATCGATATTATATAAATGGTGTAGAACGTATATCGATATTATATAAATATATTTAGATATTATACATATTGTGTATAAACATGTATCAGTATTGTATAAAGTAAATACAAATAAATGAGAAAAAAATAAATATGAGTCAAGCTCCAAAAATTTATTTATGAATCATAATGCTTCAAAAACACCTCAAAAATAATGTAACATGGACTTCGAACAGCATTTATAAGAACTTGGAAAAGCGAGCAATAAAATGCATAAAAAATTGAGAACAAATGAAACAACTAATAATTATTTAAGAATACCTAGCTTAGTTGGTCAAGAGTAAGATGTTACTGTACATACTCATACTTGGATTGAGTCAAACATGCAAATGTTCAGCATTCAACTATATGCACCATCACCACCACCACAAAAAACAACAACAATAATAATAATAAGATGATGATGAAGAAAAAGAAAGAAGAAGGAGAAGGAGAAGGAGAAGGAAAAGGTATAACTTAATTACAAAAAAAAATTAGCTAATTATAATATAATTAACTAGTATTTATATAATTAATTTGGCTGAGTGACTATTTCACAAGATTATTCCTTCCTTCCACCCTCAAAAGAAATACAAATAATACTAGTGGTTTGTTGAGTGTTATGATTCTCACTTACGAATTTGCTGTTGTCTACTAGTATTTCAACTGGTTTTTCCTCAATTTTGAATGTAGACTTAATTCCTTATTTTATGTTCAACTTAATCTTCAATAGTAAAACGAATATAGGTCATTGTTGTTTTGTAGATGAAATTTGAAGTAACAGACTCATGAAAATAGTCAACATACGTCAAAAATAACCATTATATGAGCTTAAATATTTTTTAATGAATACTTTGTTCTCATTTTATCAGTCGGTAATCTATTTGGCCTGTCCCAAAAGTTACAATGTGTATAGTTCCATTGCAATTTATCCTAGGACCATTTAATTCCATGTGTAATATTGTCAGGGTGTAGTCGTTAAAACCCTCGAAAGAGGAGAAGCAGTTCTACATGCAGCAAGGTGTGGAGACCTCCAGCTGCTCGAAACTCTACTCGAAAAGGGAGCAACCACACACTTCCACGATCAATATGGTCTAACAGCTCTTCACATGGCAGCGATTAAAGGAAACAAAGATGCATTAATGATAGTGGCTGAATTTAGAGCCGACTTGGAAAGTCAGGACGGAGAAGGCCACACTCCGCTGCACATGGCAGTCGAAGGCGGCTGTGCCCAGACGGTGGAAGTTCTCTTGAACAGAGGAGCCAATGTGAATGCCAGGAACAAGAAAGGTGCCACTCCGCTTTCTATTTCCATATTTTTGGGTTATGAAGAAATAACGCAGCTACTTGTTGATGAGGGTGCGGTGCTTTCTGTAATTCCTTCCAATCAGTCCTCTCTCTTATCTTGAATTTTGGCTAATAGAGATGTACAACTTTAATGGATGTATATAATATCTTGTGATTCAATTATTTGAACAAAGTACAATTTTTCTGCCTTTTCAACCGATGAATCCCGAAAGATCACCAATAACTTAACTATGAATAAGCATCTTTAGATCACGGACAAAAATAATGTACCTTGAATGAATGCCTGCAAAACAAAGCTTAGGGTGGTCTCCGGTGTAATTCTCCGATGCCTAAGTTAGTATCAAGAGGGGAGAAATTCCAATAGTATTTGGGAGTAGTATATTGAGTGTATCTTTGCCTCTGAACTTCCTGGACTTTCATAGATGTCTCTTGTAACCGTGTTTGGTAGATGCTAGGATTGTGAAGTGATCCTCGTCGTGATACTTGCCATGTTATATGCATTAATGGTAATCTTACCATAACTCTATCGTTTATTGATGGTGTAGTAATCCTACTACGATTCTTTAGTTATTAATGGTACATATCTAATTATGGTAGTTATCTAAATATGGCAATCGTAATATTAGCAGTAACTATTAATTCCTAATTAATACCGTTATTCTACAGTAATCCCCCTCCGAAAGTCGAAGTGTGTGTTTGCGTCATTCGACTAAAATCGCGAGTTCTTACAAATCTTTGAAATTTTTCATTGGTCAAGTCCGTACGATACTTAAGTCCTAAGTTTCAACATTTTTCTTTTGATTCAAATCAAGGTTATGGATCAACATAATCATAGGTTCCACCCTAATATTTATATGGGATTTCATTCTAAGGCCCGGTGTATGACATGTACAAAGTGCTATGTTTTGGGTGGCAAAATGGGTAAGATTATTGTTATTGTTGATTTAATTCATTTGGATATTTAATCATTTAAAAGTGGATTAAATATAAATCAACTCACATTATTCATAATACAATATGATAGGCAATGGTATCTATCAATTACACTTACAAATGTAAGTGTTGAAACTTCTATGTGATACTCACTCCACTCTATACACTTTTTCAGCTTCAAATTCTGCAATATTTAACTCAATTTTCACATACAAATTTTATGTTATAAAAACAGGGTGAAAATGATTTTCACCCCAACAACTTTACTTTAAAAGTCTACCCCTCTCAACTTGAAATAATAATTAAACTTCCCGTTATATCTTATGTAAAATTCATTTTACTCTGTTATATCAAATATCTTTATATGATACCTCTTTATAATATATATAATTTATTTTTGTAACCTAAGTATTTATAAATTTCGATTTAAGATCATCAACGTTAAAAGTAAAATAATACTTTTATCATTTCGTCACAAAATTTAATGTTATTTTTATGACCGTTATTCCATTGTTATATACATAAGTGTGTGTATATATATGTACATTTATGTATATGTATGTGTGTATATTTTTTTCTTTCTCACTCTCTACTAATTTTAGACTCGTATGTGGCTGGCACCAAAATTGAGATTTTATTCTATTGAGATAGAACTAAAGGGGGTCTGAGTGTAGTTATGAGATTTATGAGTTACTTGCGGTCGAGAAAATCCATGGACCTCGCCGATTTGGGCTTGCAGGTGCTGGAGGAGGGGCATACAGAGAAGTTGATGTATATCAGAAAGTCATTTTATGGATCCTGCCTGCTGTGCCTATGGGTACCAGAGGAGGAGCATACAAATTTTACTAGAGCCATACCATATTATTTTGCATAGTTCTACCCTTTTTGTTGTTTACTGTTTGTAATTTCCAGTTGTATGGGAGGCTGGATGGGTTTGTTTTTACTTTTTGTATCCCTCAGGTGTATGGGCGCTCATTGGGATTATGGTTATGTTATTTATATTGGATTATCTTGTTAGGAACTTGCTACTTTTACCAGTGTTTCCTTATTGTCTTGTTAATATTTAATGTTATATGATATTAGATGTTGTTTCCTTATGTCCTATTGTTGAGGTTTCTGCTATATCATCCTATTTGTATTTCTCTTTTATTTGTTAGTTGAGATGGACTCAGGTACATCTCTATTTCTTGTATTAGAGTCTTCTATTATCATAGCTAGATTGATTGACTGGTTCATTTGTCTCATGATTTGTTTAACTAGCTTACTGTGATGATATTATCTATTTATTTACCTTCTATGAACTATTCATTCCTATTGTCTATTTATTACTCTTATCTCTTATATTCACCCAGTCAACCTATGATGCCTACGTGGTACTCAACAATTTTGATTTTTTGGTACTCATACTACACTTATGCATCTTCCCTGGTGCAAATTCTATTACGAGTGGTCGTTGTTTATTGTTTTTTATCATGCAGTGTGGACTTTCTAGAGGTAGGAGCAAGATCTTGGCGATCAGGGCCTGTTTTACCACTTATGTTTTACTTTCTGTCATTTGTATGCTTCTGAGACAATTGTAACTTCTTTATTCTTTTATTTCCATTTTGTACTTTATTTTAGTGGTTATTGTATCGGATACCAAGTCGTGGGATTAGTCATTTATGAATTCATATTTTTTTATCCTTGACTTTTGCATTTTTTTTCATATATTAGTTCTTTATCTTTTTTTCCTTTGTAATTACCTGTTACTTGTCTTTCTAGGCTATGAGTTGGTCCGTTATGTTAGGGTTGTAAGTGTGATGACCCAAAATTTGATTGTGATGACACCTATCTATCCCACCTAGACTGTTAAGCCCATCAACAACTACAAGGGTAAATATTGAAAGTAATGAGTTAGCAAGATGAAGAGAAGGTACAATATAAAAATCAACCTAATAAACCATCCCAAAACCTGGACTCACTATGTACAAGCCACTAATGAAATAATACAAGTCTGATACAATAAAAAGGTCTCAATATCTCAAATCCTCAACAAATAGAATACAAGACATAGGACAGGGAGATTCCATGACGTCCGTTGGACTACAAGAAGCTACCCCATGATCCCTCAAATATCATCCTCGGTCGCTGATCTGAGGAAAGTAAAGAAGACTGTGTAGGGATCCAAACCTACACAAGTATAGAAAAGCAACAGAATGAGTACCAAAATAACGTAACAGGTACTTAACAAGTATCTATGACTCCAAAACAAAGTGATAACTAGAATCAACTACCCTAACACACCCCAACCACAAACCTCATATGACACCAAGTTGCAAACAAGAAATTAACTAGAAGAATATAAAGATAATAATGATAGAAACAATGCGTAGGTATATTTCAACCACAAATTAGATAATATGGATGATCCAATAACAACTGAATCTACATACAACTAATAAAGTACCAAAACAAAGCATCACTGGACAACTCAATATAAAACATTAATATCAAGTGAAATAAAATCCAAAAAATTGTCAACTGTAAGATATCATGCTTAGATCCTTCGAAAGCAGGCATCCCTTCTCGAGTTAGTTCAAAATCCATGAAAAATCCCACTAATTATTCTACTGCCTTGTGGAAGGATTCATTAATTCATCGATTAGTCCCCAACACACAATTATAACCGTGGTAAGAAGGGTGCATCTTGGATATCAAAAAATGGATTCATAGGACAGATGCTAAAAGAAATAGGACAAGGTAAATACCTCATATATACTAGTCTCAATTGTCTTATTATTTTGATCCTTTCAAGACTAACTGTCCATCTCAACTCATTATGAATAAGGACCTCATCACAATTTCTCATTAATTTTAAAATGCTCTTTCATTTCAATTTTACAAGAATGAAAATTCATCTCATCAAGGCTAATAGCGAGTTCAAGAACCTCATCAAAATCATCCATCTTTGGCTCATAATGTCATTAGTTGAACAAGTAATAAGGATAATTCAATATCATCACCAAGTGAATGTAACTGGTAAACCACGTTAGACACATTGAATATGAAATCAACCATGTACTCAAATCACTGGATGAGCAATGCAATGCCATGTGATATGATGCATATGTTTCCCATATACCTTACCATTACTAAAAATAGAACATTGATCCTTTTTTTTATATCATAAATCACTTATCAATGTTGAAAATAGCACATCAGCCTTGCTTATCATATCATATAATAGTATTATCACAATGCCGGAAAACACATTTTTCATTGCCTTTTATATCATAAATCAGTATCATGACTATTATGGAAATCACACATCAACCATGTCCTTTCGTATCATAAATAACCATGTCAAAAATTGCACATCGTCCTAGAACTTTCATATCATATCTCAATATCATGACAATATCAGAATTAACACATTGTCTCTTTTGTTTTATATCATATTCCTATTCGTTTTTCTTTTTTATTTATATATCATAAAAATGTTGGAAATAGCACCCTGGGCCTTACCTTTACTATCATATTCTTTTTTCCTTTCTTATTCATTTATATATTATGACTATGCCAAAAATCACGCATTGACCGCCTTTATATTCATATCATTATGTGCCTCAAAAATCATGTTCCATATCTATAATCAATATGAATTAATGAATCAGAAATATTATATGCAAGTCATGAAAAAGAGGCAATAGTATTTAATAGATCAATAAGTTCATTTATGGGCATAGCAACAAAAAGGAATCATATCAATCAAACTAAATCTATTCAAGTACATAAAATCAAGTAAGGAGACAATCATGTAGAATTAACCCCATTTGACATCTCAAGGCCACATAATTATTTCAACTCAATAGGAAAAATCACATAATTAATGAGTTCATAACTATTTTTATTCTTTTATTTTAACCCCACATGCTTGACTCTAGTGTTCGAGTGAATACTCATCATTTCACACTTATGGAACCCCCAAATGTTCTCATCTCTCCAGATTACAAGAAATTAGAATACAAGCACCTAGAACACTTTATAAGAGAGTCAAGAACCTCCACTTGCATTAAAAAAGTTAAGTCACACGTGAGCCTTCTCTTTACGCAAAGTCTTCGAGTCTATAAAATCTAATCAAATATGAATTAAGCATGAGAAAACATGCATAATGATACATATAATGCTATTTTTAAAATTGGGTCCAAAATTTTCCCCGAAAGATAAAACTCAAGCATGAGGGTAAATTTAAAATTATTTTTCAAAAATCATGTTACCCATGTTCCAAAGATTTCATATATAAAGATTCATTAAAAACATAGTAGAAATTGGTCTTCTAAATCCAAAAATACCGTATTAAGGTTTTCTCTCAAAAAATAAATATACACTTTGAAATCAATAATTTTGATGTCAAAACATTAAATAATCAATGGGTAATAGAGAATCAATGATTAAAAAGCTTACCGAAGAGTTTTCCTCAGAATCTATCTTTGCAAATACCCTAATATGAGTTTACGAGGTTCAAAAATGAAGAATGGGAAAAATAACATGTTTCAGAAAATTTAGCTCACTGGAAAAGTCATACCTTTGCGATCATGGATGAAGGAAATTTTGTGGGCCTAGCAACTGACTTATGCGATCGCGTGAGTCCACATCATGACCATGATGAATGAAAACATAGACTTATGTGATCTCCATCCAACATCTCGCGATTACGAAAAACACTGGTGCTGCACTAGATAACAACCACTAACAACAACTCAAAGCTAGAAATCAATTTCTAAAAAGAACCATCAAATAACAATCCAAGGTTTTTTTTACCCGATATCCTCCAAGGATAATAAAAATGAAAACTTTACCCAAAATTCCCTCGAGACCAACGAAAAATTATCTGAAACTTCACCTACAAAAAAATCACCTCCCGCATCCAATTAAATTGATGGAATTCAAATTCGACCACCCAATTATCAAATGTTAACCAAAGTCAATTTTGGCCTTAAAACTCAAATTATCTCATATAAAAGGCTAAAATAACCACAAATGGTCTAAGACTGAAAATGAAGTTCCTCCTAGACAAATTTCATACTAAGAGATGGTGGAACTAACAAAAATCCATTTTGCAACTTGAAACTCCAAATGTTGGGTAAAATCAACCATTTCAACTTAAAGGATTCCAAGAATGAAAATTTCTCAAAACTTTCATCAAGTCACTCCGGTTTCAAAACCAATCACATAAACTAACAAACTATGACTGGGCAACTATTAGGAAGAAAAAATGGTAATTTTATAAGAAATACTAAAAATGACCTTCAGGATCATTAAATAATCAACCAATAAAAATCATGTTCATACCCGAACATAAAGGAAAATAAAGTACCTAAATCTGGGGATGTTTGTAACATGTATCAGATTCAGCCTCCCAATTAAACTTCACAATTGTGCCTCAAATGAGCATTTATTGAAGCTATCTCTATAATATGCAACTTTCTAAGCTTCCTATCCAAAATATCATAAGTCAATTCTGGATCTAAAATCATAGACTCACACTGAATAATAAGAAAATCATAAAGAATGTACTTGTTGGAGCATAGAAATATGAAAAATAGGAGACACTGCTGATAAACTAGGTTGAAAGGCTAACCTATAAGATACTTCTCCAACGTACTTGAATATCTCAAACGGGCCAATAAACCTAGGGCTAAGCTTTCCCATTTTCCAAATCTCATCGCACCCTTCATGGGTGATACATTAAGCAATACATGGCCACCCTCTATGAACTTTAGGGTTCGAACTCTCGTATCAGCATAACTCTGTTGGACCAAGGTTGGTTCAAGAGAATCGTCCTTCTACGTTTTGATTGATGACTAAACGTTAAGTCAAAGATTCGT
>JBDJHY010000078.1:13472282-13493157 GCA_039654485.1 Withania somnifera
TTCCACGATCAAATTTTAATTCTCAATTCTTGCCCCATGCAATTGTTGCTCGTGATAAATATGAGTTTTGTAAACAAAAAGGTCATTGGAAATCACAATATCCAAAATTGGGTAAAGGAAAGCAGCAACAGCCCCATCAACAGTCTCATCAGTGGACTTACCGACCACTGGTTCCTCATAATGGACCTCCTTTTCTTTCTCGCCCTCATAATGCGCTGACAACCTCTTCTTTAGATTCATCAATGATTGAGCAGTTTTAGCAATTTTTTGTATCTCAGCCACATGTCATGTTCGTTTCATCCCAGATTATTCTTCTCTTCGTGTTTTTGGTTCTACATATTTTTTTATTCTTCCTCATATTGAACAGAACAAGTTAACTTCATGATCTACTATATGTGTCTTTCTTGGTTATGGAACAGGATAAAAGGGATATCGTTGTTTAGATCCAGTCAGTCATAAGTTATATGTTTCTCTTCATGTTGTCTTTCTTGAATATATTTCTTATTTTATAATTCTTGATCATTCTCACAATATATCTATGCCGATCTTGTTCGTATTGATCCTTTTACTGCTGATGTTGATGAGCCACCTCCTATTAGCAATCTTGACGCTCCTATTAGCCCATCTACCTAATCATTTTTTAAGACGGCGGATACTGCCGAACATCGTTATCCTGTACGAAATCGTAAGTATACTAAACAACTTGATTTTGATTATTCTTGTTTTTCAATTTTATTTTCTTTCTTTATTACTTTTATTCATTATCTCTCTGAGCCTTCATCCTTCGAAGAAGCAGTTGTTGATCCTCTTTGGCAGCGTGCTATGGCTGAGGAGCTAACTTCTCTTCATCAAACCCATACTTGAAATTTAGTGTCTTTTCTGGCAGATAAATGTGCTATTGGGTCTCGTTGGGTCTATAAGATTAAAACTAAGTTTGATGGGTCTATTGAAAGATATAAAGATCGCTTGGTTGCTAAGGGTTATTCTCAGGAATATGGTATGGATTATGAGGAGACTTTTGCTCCTATTGCAAAAATGACTACAGTTCGAACTCTTATTGTTGTTGCTTCTGTTCGCCGTCGGGATATAACTTAAATGGATGTTAAAAATGCCTTTCTGAATGGCGACCTTCATGAAGAGGTTTATATGGTTCCTCCTTCTGGTCTTGATCATCGTCCTGGTGAAGTCTACAAACTTAGAAAGGCTTTTTATGGTCTCAAACAGGTTCCCCGTGCCTGGTTTGAAAAATTTTCTACTGTGATTACTTCTCTTGGTTTTTGTCCGAACAATCATGATTCCACTTTATTTATCAAGTGTATTTCGACTGGTCGAATCTTGCTTTCTCTTTATGTTGATGATATGATTATTATAGGTGATGATGTTGTTGGGATTAGCTTGTTAAATTCTGAATTAACTTAAAGTTTTCCTATGAAAGACTTGGGTCCCCTTTGTTACTTCTTGGTTATTGAAGTAGACTCTTCTCCAAAAGAGTACCTTCTCTCTCAATTTAAGTATATTTTTGATATTTTTGAGCATGCTCGCTTCTCGAATAATAAGACTGTTGATACTCCAGTTGAGCTCAATACTCGGTACTTTATTTCTGATGGGTCTCCTCTACTAGATCCGAGTCTTTATAGAACGGTTGTTGGGAGTTTGGTTTATCTCACTATTACTCGGCCTGATATTGCATATGTTATTCATATAGTAAGTCAGCTTGTTACTTCTCCTACTATAGTTCATTGGGCTGCTGTTATTTATATCTTGAGATATCTCTGTGGTACTCAGTTTTTGACTCTTTTGTTTTCATCTATTTCGTCTTTAGAGTTATGTGCTTACTCTGATGCTGATTGGGCTGGTGATCCCACTGACTGCAAATCAACTACTAGCTTCTGTATATTTCTAGGTGATTCTCTTATCTCTTGGAAAAGTAAGAAGCAAGATGTTATATCCCGGTCTTTAACAAAGGCCGAATATCGTGCTACTTGTGAAATATTTTGGTTGCGATGGTTACTTGTTTATATGGGTGTTTCTCTGCAGCGACCAACTCCTTTGTACTGTGGTAATAAGAGTGCTATTCCGATTGCTCATAACTCGATTTTTCACGAAAGGACCAAGTATATTGAAATTGACTGTCATATTACTCACCATTGTCTTCAGACTAGCATCCTGACATTGCCTATTGTCTTTTCTTCCTTACAACTTGTAGATTTGTTTACCAAAGTATTGTCCTCCTCGCATTTTTGTTTTTTGACCGACAAACTCTCGATGCTCATTGTTGTCGCATCATTAGTTTGAGGGGGATATTAAAATAGTTATTATGCTTTGTAAGGGTAGTACGGTCATTATGTTTTGTGAGGGTAATATAGTCTTTTTCTTATTTAGTTTAGTCTAGCCTATATAAATGCTCTTTGTATTGTTTTAGGGTTTAAGGCTTTCCATTCTACTATTAGCCTTCATCTCTTTGTATCTCTTTCTTCTTCTATTTCTCTTTTCAATCAATGGTATATTGCATTATTCCGTTAATGTCATCAGGACATGAATATCTTTCTTGATTTTCATTTATTTTTGTGTTGTCTTTTCTGATTCTGGGGTACCTCAGCTATTGAATATTTCAGTCTTCAGATGGTTGATTGAGATGTACTTATCAGTTTCTTATTTGCTTATGACAAAATTAATGTTTTGATTTAACTCACCAATTAATTAATTAATTGATTGATTGATGTTTGTGTTTATGTAGGTATTAAGCAATGCCATATATAAGAGTGTTGAACATAGAGTGATTGTGAGCTCTGCAGAAGAACGCGTTTCCCTGGCATTTTTCTACAATCCTAGAAGTGATTTGATGATAGAACCAGCAAAGGAGTTGGTCGCCATCCACAATATTCCTCCTTTGTATCCACCAAGGACCTTTGATCAGTATAGACTCTACATAAGGACTAAAGGACCTCAAGGAAAATCACAATTAGGGGAATCCAACAAATTAAATCCCCAAGATGAGAAATTAAATTGATGCATGCCTTTTTTTGTAATAATAGTAATACTTTCAGGCTAGTTTGTATGAATTTGGATAATTATACGTTAAAATTTAGATAAATAAAAATAAATAATCTAGCTTTTTGTTCCTCGTTAATATGTGAACCTTGATCTCCGATAATTTCCCCCCATGTGTATATGCAGGGATGGCTTTAATTGGTTCATAATTTTGTTCAGTTCAGTTCAATTTGATTTTTGTTTGACTGGGTCATCCAGACTCTATTATATCAATAGAAAAGCATTCATGAAGGCAAGGATTATAACAATTGAAAGCCATTTGTCTTCACAGTAGTTTTAATTTTGCAAGTGACACGAAAAATATGAGTTGCGTACTATAGAGTGATAATTTAGGTTCCCTTTTTACTCAATATTAATAAAAGGAGCATTTGAATTGTACATGTTGACAATGTAAATTCTTTTTATTTAATTAGAAAGATAACTAGTGATGAATTGCTACCTTAAGCAAAACAGAAGTCAGTGCATATATTTATTAAAATGATTAAAGTTAAGTATTTTTCACAAATCATTTTTTTGGAAGTAAGAAAGAAGAAAAATATAGGCAGGTCTCGCTTTCTGACTTCCGAAATTTATGAGTGCGTTTCAACATACTTCTCCACCTTTGAGTTTATTCTTAATTGATAATATAAACCATGTTTTGCATGGGATGATTAAAGCTTATCTAACAATGAGTTATCCAATTAATTAGTAATATCAAAACCACTCAATTATATATATATATACTCGTTAAAATTATTCATCAAGTTTTCTCTAGAATTATTATCACATATTTCTCTCTCCATGTATATGTATATAAATGTTATAAAAGGTATTTATGTTAATGCGAATCTCTATTTTCTAAAGTAAAGTTATATCGATTCTGGGTAATATCTGTTTTCTATATTTATCAGATTAGACTAATTTTTTTCCAATAAATAGAAAGTTTCTTTTCATTGTAAATCATGCCTCATATATCTCTAAATAATCATTCAATAGAATGAGAATTCTTCTCTCTTCTTTCTTCTCCCTAAAAACACTTCTTGTCTTTACTTTATTAATTCATAACACGTTATCAGCATGAAACTCTACCATCGAATATGATATTTTATTTTTAATGTCACCCGAAGCCTTTTTATTGGGGGAAGGTTTGGATTTACTATTTTATTTGCCCACTGTTCCAAGTTGCAACAACTACTCCACGCCATCGTCACAAGTGTTCATTTGTTTTTGCATATATGATAAAACCAAGTTGATACTAGTAAACTCTACAGTAAGTATTGCTATAGAACTAACAATTTAACTGTCAGCATTTAATTAATTCAACTTTAAAAGACGCTAAGTTCCTATACTGCTATGTGTAAGAATCAGGTTCTTATCCCAAAAGTAAAATAACTGTAGTAATAAATAAAGACACATATTTTACGTGTAAAAGCATCCTATATAGGAGTAAACAACCACGAACTATTTCCACTAAATTCATAACAAGTCTATGATTACAAACCTATAATCACTAAACTTTTAACTCTCTCAACAAGCTTACTTTTCTCTCTCTTTCAATAAGTACAGACCACTTCTTGAAAGTCACTCACTCTTCAACTAAAAGTTCTCACAAACTCTCACAAGAATAATAATAAAACTCACCAAGAATTACTAGCTCCTCACATGCATTCAACCTCTATTGCTTGAAAATAATGCTCTCACAGATTATGCAATATATGTCATCTACTACTGCTCCCTCAACCTTCTCCAAGTTTACATAGGAAAGAAAAACTTTTTTCTAACAGGTAAACGACTTCTTTCCTTGTTAAACTCTTACAACTTTTCCTTGTATGACTTGTTTCCATAGTTGTATTTTATCATCCTCATTGAACATGAATTCCTGTTTGAAGTAGGATTCAATGCAAAGAACTTTGTACATCATCAAAACTGTACCAAGTACTTCGTAAAAATATCAATTTCTTCTTATTTGATGATGATAAACACATCCTAGATCAAGCTCCATTTCAGACTTGTTTCCCTTTACTGTTAGTTTCCCAGCACAGATAAAACAGAAAAATTCAAGCTCATGAACTAGTTCCCCCTTAATATGAGCTTCTTCTGGTTCACTGTTCATCATTTACTCCAACTTTATCAATAGTTCACAACACATCATAGTTCAGACTATCATCAGCTCAAATCATAGAATAGGCCTAATTCACATAACAAAGAGGAGGAAAATAGAACAGTAACCATTATTCAAAGCAAGTAGAAATACATCAAGAGATATAAAAAACTATCAATTCATCAAAGAAAACACAACATTAAGCCTTCAACCAGGCCCTCAAAATATGTTAAATTCATCAATTATCATAATCAACATTGTATTAATCAACAAAAATTAGGAATAAGGATAGGCCAGGAGAGGTTTAGGCTAAACTAGGAACACACTAGACGGGGCTTAGATAATTGGTGGAGTAGAGGACTTTGAGATCAACTGTATTAAGGTCTGCATGCTTTTCAGATGAGCATCTTGTTTCTTTATCAACTCATCTTTCAGATAATACACGTGAGCTTGTGAAGATGCTAGCTAATCCTTCAATTTATGACACTCCTTCCTCAACTCTGAATTCTTATCCTGGGACTTCTGCAACTGCATCATTATTTGGGACAAGTTCCCACTGTTCTTGACAGTATTAGCCTTGAGCTCTGAATATCTACACTTACCAAAGTCTTCATTGTAGTCTTTTCATTCAAGGTGATATTCTTTCCCCTTTCAATTTGACTCTAAAACTTTCAAACACTTCAGTAAATACGATGTCATATGCAAGGGCATGATGTCCCAGTCTAGGTGACACAATTCTCTCCATATGTTTAATCATCAAACGATGCAATTTCACCTTCTTACGCTTCTAAAAAATATGCATCAACCACATATCCTTGTACTTTGCCTCATGCCTTCTACCATCCTTGGTAATAGAATCGTGTTCACTAACTCAAACAATAACTTGTGAGTTAGACCAATGACCTTCTTAAAAACATTCCTGTGAACCTTTTGAACCATGTACCCGTATATTTGCAAGTGAGGAGAAAATCCTCATCAGAGTTGTGATTATGATAATCCTTTACCACACTAGGGACCTTCAGGATCTCATTAAGCCTAGCAACATCAAAAAGAATTTCCACCTTCCCCACTTTACAACTTACTGTTCCATCCTCCAACACATTCATGTTAATATAAAACTCATCTACAAGATCCTCATACACAAGAGGATGAACCAACCTAAGAAAATGTCCCCACCAACCCCTAATTAATCAAACATCTTTATCAAATCCTATACTATAGGATTACAAATTACCTCAAGGTCAAGTACCCTGCCCTTCACAACAGTCTCAGATTTGTACCAAACTTCTTTCCCCATATCCAAGCATTTTTGATAGCATTTATTAGGTTTCACTTTGCTCCCATCTTGAGATAAACAAACTTTATCATCATCTTCCTCTTCTTTTGCCTTGTCCAACTCATAGGTTTCTCATCCTCCCCTATCTTCTTCTTACCCTTATTCACCATAGTCCTCTTTTGTTCTGCAACCAATGCAACAACTTCTGTAGCTTTTTTTCCAGTGTTGGGAAGTCTGGGGTAAAAAGGATTAAAAGGGTTTATTTTTTAATATTTTCTTAGGAGCTCTGATTATTTTAAGTTTGAATGCTATATGTTTCTTATAACCAGGGTTAAAAGTATAAATCACATTTGGCATATCTTCTTGACTAGCATCCTTAGCACCAGACTCATCTTTTGAAGAGGGTTTTCAACTTCCTCAATACCTTCATCAGAAGCCTGAGAATAGTTTAGAGAATCATATTTTTGGTGCTTGTTCATCAGAGGAGGATTTTGGCAGGAGAAGCAATAGGAATGGTGAGTGAGAGAGATATGGGTTCTCTCCAGAAAGAAGAGTGGGTGAGGGAGATCTAGGTAGACTCTGTATATGACTTAAGTCTTCCTTATTAGATTGAACAATAAACCTTATCTTATGGTGTGAAGATGGGGGTTGGTTAAATACTATTAAAGAGTTACGAACGTATTTGAGAGAAATATATCAGTAAGGGTTTCTGATTTCTTGAAGCTCTTTTGGGTATAGAAGTTGGATGGTTTTATACTTTGAAAGGAAAGCAACATCTTCTTGATTGGACAGTTGGAACAGGTAATTATGAATTTTTTTTTATGTTTTCCCATTTCCCCAAGTGTCAGTTTTTTATTTAAGTGTGTGTAGAGATGAGGACCTGGTTTTTTTGATATAACAATATTTTAAAAGTTTTTTAAATGATGTGCATGCCTGACACGAGAACCTGGTTCTCATTCTCTCGTAATCTAAATTTTTCTTGCTTGAGATCAAGTTTTGTCCATACTTCCTATTCCTTACTTAGATGTTGTGATTATAAACCTTTGAGTTGATTTTTAAGGCCCAGGCACAATCTATTCTTCTCAAACTGTTCTTTTAGTAGAGCTTTTGTGAAGATATCATCAATTTGTTCATCTGTTCCACATGAAGTCATCTTAGTCAACCATTTTTTTACATTATCTCTAAGAAAGTATGCCTCACATCAATGTACAAGTTTCTTTTCCATATTTATTGCACTTGTGTGTTCACACAGTATAGGAATAAATCCAGTTTCAACCCCATAATACATCAACTATTGCTTAATCAAGAGTAATTGTAAACAACATGAAGCCACTGTAACATATTTAGCTCCATCTACTGAAAGAGCAACATAATTTTATTTCCTTATAGCCTAAGATATGAGACAAAGCCTTGGAGAGACCACTCCTAAAGTACTCGTCTTATAAACCACAAAACCAGCATATTCAACATCATCATATCTAATAAAATCTAAGTTTTTTCCAGCAGGATACCATAACACTAAGTTTTGAGTCCTTTTCAAGTATCTCAGAATTCTTTTCATAGCCTTTACTGTGAATCCTATGGAAAATACTGGAACCTTGCATATAGCCCAACACTTCATATTCATCTCAAATTCACTACTCATTAAATTTTCAAACTCAACATAAAAAGACTCATCATGGCTCCAAAGATTATATCCTCCACATAAATCTGAACAACAAGAAGCTTTCATTCATTGTTCTCTAAAAATAATGTGTTATCTATCTTACCTCTGCTAACCTATTCTTCAGTACAAAAGAGGATAACCTATTATACTAGGCCCTTGGAGCTTATTTAAGACCATACAAGGCTTTGTCCAGTATGAATACATGATTAGGGAACTTAAAACTCTCAAAACTAGTTGGTTTATTGACATAGACTTCTTTAACTAAGTACCTATTCAAGAAGGAACTTTTAACATCCATTTGGTAGAGTTAGAACTCCATCTGAGCTGTAAAAGCAATGAGTAACCTGATAACTTCCATTCTTGCTACAGGAGCAACAGTTTCATCATAATCAATTCTTTTTTCTTGATTGTATCTTTAATCTACCAACCTAGCCTTATTTTTAACTATATTGCCATGATCATCCATCTTGTTTCTGAAAAACCATTTGGTACCAATAATGGTTCTGTCAAGAGGTTTAGGAATCAACCATACTTTACTTCTCTCAAACTGAATTATTTCTTCTTGTATTTCCAAAATCCAGTCTGAGTCTTATAGATCCTTTTTGATATTCTTTCGTTCAACCAATGATAAGTAGGTAGAGTGAGCATATATACTTCAGAGCTTTGATCTGATATGCATACCCGAATCTAAAGGAGAAATAAGATTCTCCAAAGGATCTGAACTTTTGTGCTTCTAATTTCTTCCAGGTGTCTGTGCTAATGGTCCAATTATTGATCTTTCATGGAGAGTATCTCCTGTAGTTTCTGTTGGTTTTGTATTTAAGTTATCTTTTTCATTGGTGACTATCGGTGTTTCCTCATCATGCTCATCTTCAAAACTAGGGGCCAAACTAATACCATCGTGATCATTATTCTTCTTTTCTCCTTCTAGATAGTTTTCTTCATCAAAGATCGCATGGACACTTTCCTCAACATAGCTTGTACTTTCATTGAGCACTTTATAGACCTTTCTTTAAGAGGAATAACCAATAAAAATCCATTCATCTCTATTCGCATCAAACTTCCCTAGAGAAATTTAGCCATTATTATAAATAAAACACTGACATCCAAAAGCTCTAAGATAGGTGAGGTTTGGTTTCCTCACTTTTAGCAGCTCATAAAGAGTTTTATCCAGTGATGGTCATATTATGCTCCAGTTGATGAGATAACAAGCAGTATTCACAGCCTCAGCCCAGAAACTTTTAGGAAGACCACTTGCTGTGAGCATTATTCTAGCCGTGTCCTCTAGTGACCTGTTCTTCCTTTCAACAACTTCATTTTGCTGTGGTTTCCTAGGAGCTGAGAAGTTATTATAAACTCTATTTTTAGTACAGAAAGTTATTAATTTGATATTATCAAACTCAGTTTCATGGTCAGACCTTATGCTCACTAACATAAAATTTAGCTTTTTCTATACCAGCTTTGCAAAGATATGAAAAGTCTCAAAAGTTTCATACTTAGAACTCGGGAACAGTTTCCAAATGAATCTTGAAAATTCATCCACAATCACAAAAACATATCGCTTTTCTCCTTTACTTTTTACTCTCATAAGTTCGCATAGATCCATGTGAAGTAACTCATGCGGCTTAGTAATGCTCATCACTTTCTTAGATTTGAAGGATGACCTCACATATTTCCCTTTAGCACAGGCATCACATACATCACTTTCATCCATTTTCCATTTGGAAGACCTAAGACCATCTCTTTAGTGACCAGTTTGTTGATTGACGAAAAACCAGCCTGTCCTAATCTTTTGTGCTAAAGCAAAGAGCTTTCTAAAATAGCGCTAAGACTGATATGCTTAGTTCTTGTAAATCCATGAGATTTTCTTTGTACATAATTTTGTGAAAGGAAGTTATCTTTATCTCCAGTCATATGCCTTGAGCATGCATTGTCTAGGTACCAGGGCTTGCTCCTTCTCCTCATCATTCCTGAAAATTTATACAAGATTTACTTTGGGTACCTAGATTAACTTGGGACCTTTCTTATTATCAAAAAGATGTATAAACTTCTTCCATCCTAATAGGAAGAGATTTTCTTGTATAGGTACCCCTGATCACTCTATGGGTAGAATTTATTTTAGTCCGATGAGGTAATGGATTTCTAAAGCTAGAACTCTTAGTCCTTTTATGAGCTTTTTTTTTTAAAAAAAAAGTTCAAGTTTTTTTGAAGGGCTTTAGAGTGTATAGAACATTGACTTCTATAATGTCCATTTTTTCTATACAGAGTTCATAGCTTTTATTGTGATGGGTTGTATTATGGTGGTTTTTTTACTAGAAGGTTTGAATCCAAACTCATTCTTAGAGGAGGAATAACTATCCCAAATTTGAGTTAACATGGTTGAGGAGCTAATCTATCTTTGGTTATGGGATAAATCAATTTTTTCTTTTTTTAGTTATTCGGACAGATTATTATTCAATTGACATAAGTCAGTGTGTTTAGAATTCAACTTTCTTATGTCTTCCTCAAGATAAAACCTGAATACTGTTATTTTACTTTTTCCCTTAGGAGAGAGCTCCTTCATAGTGTTTTTGAGAGTAGAGCATTCCTTCTCAAGAGTTTCATCGTCCATTCTCAAATAAGAATACTCATTCATCACTTAATATCTCTCAACAGAGACTAAGTAATAGGCATCTATGAGCACAGATGAGAGGCTTTCCAACTTTCATTTTGAGTACTTTTGCAAGCAAGCTTTAGAGATGAAAAACATATCTTTATATTTTCTTATTCAATATCATACTCAGATCCAGTCATGAGTGCAAGTATGGTTTCCTTGGATTTTGTTTCTTCAAGTTCTTCCTCATCATCACTGATAGTAAGCAAAGCTAGTGTATCTTCAGATGTAAAATCTATTATTTCTAGGAGAGATTGATGCTAAGGATCATCATTTGGTTCATCAAAGTTATCACCTACAGCTGCAGGTTTCTTCTGTACAACCATATCATCTTCATGGGAAGTCATCTTTCTATAAGAAGGAATAGAGATGTACTTCCTTTAATCCTTGGGGGGTTTCTTATTTTTCTCTATAGTCCATAATAGACGGAACTTTATGAAATGATCAAGACTGCCACACTTATGAATAGTTGTAGATCTTTGTCCGTATTCTTTTATAGTCTTCACTGTGGGTTTTATCCTTTCCTAAGAATCCTCTATAACTTCCTAGTGACTAAGGCAAGATTTATTCTTCATAGTCTATTTTTCAGCAGCTTTAAGAGCCTGAGTCTTTTTTTTTCTGAGGACTTATCTATTTCTCTTGATTCTTCTTTAGTTCATAAGTTGTGAATTTTCCAATAAGCTCATCCATAGAAAATGTGTCTAAGTCCTAGCTTTAGAAATTGATTTTACATCACTTTCCCAAGACTTAACAACCTTTCTAGTTTGAATCACTTCATTGAAAGAGTAGATTCCATTCCAGATTGCACCGAATCTGGTATGCATATCCTGAATAGTTTCTTTTTCTTTCATCCTAAAAAGCTCATATTGTCTGTTTAGATTATCAATCTTTTCCTTTATAACAACATATATTCTTTCATAAGCAGTTTGAAGAATTTTCCAAATCTATTTGGAATCTTCATAGGAAGAAATTCTGCTATACTCATCAGGTTCTATTCCACATATTAAAATCTTTTTATCTTTGACATAAGTCTGAATTGCTACCTTGTATTTAGTATCCCATTCGTTTTTGTCCCTGGCTATTAGTCTAACATTAGTTCCAGAGGTGGGTTTTATACAAATAGTTGGTCCATCTAAGCTAACACTCCATAGATCTGAGAGCTTTCACTGATCAAATAATCCATCATCCTATTTTTCCACCAGCTATAGTATTTTTCATTGAAAAGTGGTGGCCTAGTTTATGAAGAACCTTCTTGAGGTAGGAGGAGCATCTATAGGATTTCTTTCAAGGTATTAGTCTTTAATTAAAAGACCTCCTATACCAATTGAAAGAAGCTAAGTTCCTTTACTGCTATGTGTAAGAACCAGGTTCTTATAACAGGACTAAATAACTATGAAATAAATAGACATATATTTTACATGGAAAAAACTCCTAGAATAGTAGTAAAGATCCACAAACTAATTCCACTAACTTCGTAACAAGTTTATGATTACAACCCTATAATTACTAACATTTTAACTCTTTTAACAGACTTACTTTTCTCTCTCTTTCAAGAAGTACATACCATATTTTGAAACTCAATCACTCTTCAACTAAAAGTTCTCACAAACTCTTACAAGAATAATAATAAAATTCACTAAGAATTAATAGCTCCTCACATGCACTCAAACTCTATTACTTGAAAATAGTGTTCTCACTAATTACGCAATAGCTGCCATCCATCGTTACAAACTATCTAAATAAATAGTTGTTGCTTCCTTGACCTTCTCCAGGCTTACACAGGAAAGGAAAACCTTTTCCTAACTGGTAAAAAACTTCTTTCCTTGTTAAACTCTGAAAACTTTTTCTTGTTTGACTTGTTTCGATAATTGTATTTTATTTTTCCCATTGAACTTGGATTCTTGTGTGCTGTCGGATTCAATGCAAAGAACTTTTCCCATCATCAAAATAGTACCAAGTACTTCGTAAAACTATCCCAATTCAAAGTATATTATTTCTTTTCAGTTTAAATTACTCTCTTCATTCATAAGCAATCTCCAATATGCAAGAAAGTACTAATACTTTTACTATTTGAATTTAATTATGACTGTGCTTTTAGTTATATTTTGGGTGCATACATTCTGTTGTAGAAGACTGCAGTAAAGACATATAATTTTTCTATGTTTATGATATTTTATTATACTAAATTTGTTATGTTTGAATTTTTACTTATCCGATTTTATTATCATTACCACAATGAATGATTATAAAGTGGTAATACTTTTAAAGGCCTAAGGTCTATTCTATTTTGGCCTATATGTCACTGGTTGAGGATTAAGTGATATCATTTTTCATCGCACCAAGAGGGTAAGACATCATATTTGAGTTTCGATGTACCGTGATGATAAAAATATTGGGTTTGAATCCTTATAAATTATGAACTAACTTGATTTTATATGGATAATACATTTGATTTGAGTTCTAATGTACCTTATTTATAATATTATTATTGCCAAGGCAAAATAATGTACTTTTGATAAAAAATCATGAAATTCAGCCCATTAATTTTGAATATGGCCATGGATGAAATTAATAATAATAACTCTTAAAGAGAAAATTATTTGAAGCCTTCTATACTTTAAAAGATATATTAGAGAGAAGTTCTCTACATTATATGTATGTATTGATTTGCTCATGAAGAAGCAATATCTTGAAACAGGTTCTAAGCTATCATAGTTTGATATGCTTAAGGTATGTTTAAATATCATGCTCCATTCTGTGAGGAAAATGTGGTATCATTAAGTCTGGTTTTATTTATGCTCTATCCGGTGACAAGAATGTGATAGCATTAAGTTCGAATGAATATGAATTGTTAAAGATATATTCATAATAGTTATATTCCATTCATCAAGGATGAGAATTTTTTATAGATGTTACAAATACAAATCCATTCAATGGGGTGAATGTGATAGTATTCAATAAATTTTATAAATACGAATTTTCTTAATTGTGAAGATATGATGACCCATCTCTAGAAGAGGTAGAATAATTGACAAGAATTACTCTGAAATTTTCTTCTAATGTAGTAAATTAGAGACTTACTCTTGAAACTAAATTTTAAATTTACTCAAGCAAATGACACATATCATGGTTAATTTAGAGTTTACAAGTACAAATAATTTTATTTGTTGGCGTAAATAAATTTTTCATTTCGAAGATGTGCACATTGAGTTGTCATGACCTGAAAATCGAGTTCCCACCTGTAGACAAACCTAACCACGACCCAGAGCGTAAAGTGATGGGAAGGTACCAATCATCAAAAGAAAAAATTTGGGAGATGAAGAGAAGAAATATAAGAAGAACACAAAAATACATAACTAAAACTTAACTGCCAAGAACCTGGTACCGTGACTATACTGTATCTGTATAATAAAAAAGTACAAAATACAACCCACAACGGGGCATAGCCTACAAAATAAGCTATCCAAGATCTCAAAAGGACAACTCTGATGACAGAAGGAGAACTAATCAGTAAGAACGCTAGCTGCTCATCGTATCCCCTGCAACAGCTCTGATCTGACCACACGATCTCACTCACTATGCTGGCTCGTACTAGGACCTGCATCACTAAAAGATGCAGAAGTATAGCATGAGTATTAAAAAGTAATGGGTACCCAGTAAGCATTATACAAAAATCGGACAAAAGCAAGCATAAGATAAGGTAAAGTGCGATCATAAGGTGAGAAGGCATTAGGGTACAACATCAGGTAGAGAAGGGGGTCAGAGGGAATCACAATAATAACTAATAAGCACAGTGTATGGATGACTAACAATCTATGAACTTAGTGGACCTAAGTCACAAACAAATTATGACCAACGCAACAAGTATTTGGAGCTCCAAAATAACCAACACAAGGAAAGACCAATAAGAGAATATAAAACCAGCAACAGGCTAACATAAAAGCAAATAAAGAAAGTGTATGAACCCGACCAGTATCCTATACTACCGATAGGTACAACTAGTCAACCAAGTAATCCAATAGGAATTTCACCCCTAAGTCCTAGAGAGTATAAATCAAAGCATATGGATGAAAAACAAAGGGGTGCTGTGAAAAGTAAATACTTCCCGTAAGCACCCTCCCGTTACATGACTCTGCTAGGAGCGGACCTAAAGAAGCTTCCCTACATACTTACCCCTTAGTCCTGTATACCCCTCGCCCCACCATACAACATACCTCAGGCAAAGTAACCTAGGTCGAAGGGTCTGTCAAGGGACTCATTCACACATATAAAATCCTCATAAACTTCCAACTAGTTGCATAGTCATCAAGGCATAAATGCCAAAACTCAGGCTCAGCCTGTATATCATATTTTAGTGAAACTTAAGTCTATCCTTGTGGCTAATCTGAATCACAGAAAAACAACTGCTACACTGTAGGCAATATAAAAAATTTAGAGTAAAAGTGAAACATAAGACTAATTAGAGCGAGAAAAAGGCTCCATACTGCGCAGTCGTAAATACATATAATGTAGATATAGGAAAACCATTTTTCTATTATTATAATGTCAAATCCATGTTACCTTTTAAAAATATTAATGTATGCTTGCAATACATAATCAATCAATAGACTAAACTGATCTAAGGCTGCTAATCAGAATCCATAGAATGGTTGTTAAGCCCTAGTCACAAGGTATACCCTCACCAGCCCAACTATAGTCCCCAGCTATGAATAATCGCACCAAAGGTGCTACAACTACCTAGAGGGCACACTATAGGGGCTAAGTACATATCTACACAAAAGAAATATGAAATTAGCATAACTCAAGAAAATAAAACTCACACCGTGACTTGCACCAGGCTAGGGTGCATCACCGTCACACGGGGTCACTAACTATCCAGCATAGACTATATCTGCCTGTCTGCGGCCTAGTAATCACATACATACACATTAACACAACATTATAGCTTGCCTAAATCGTCTCTAAAGCCACTGATAAAGAATCGAGGGAATAACTACTAAGCTCTAGTCACTAGTATTTCCTTCCCAACTAATCTATGTTCCAGAATCAACATATAAATAACATGCACCAAAAGTTATACTCCTCCCCTGACCATACTATGTTCTAGAGTCAATGTCGAACACATGGGTAGGGCTACATAGCCCCAAGGTATGTAACTGAGCTACAAGCTAGCTAAGTAGGTTATAGGCTAGAATAATAAACATAATAGGGCTCTAATTAGTAATCTCAGCCCCAGGATGGCACTTTACCATACATATACAACACTAATTCCAGTCTAAAAAAGTATATCATAGCCGACCTGGCGCCAGAGAAAACCTCAAGAGTTGAACTAACAGAAGATTCAAGAACAAGATTGGCACCATACAAAATAGATAAAAGTGTAAATCATGAGTCAACAGGAGTAAAGTAAGACCCATATTGCAATTTAAATAGAGGGTTTGGAATTCAAACTAAAAATGGGTCTGTACACCTTCATAGCTAAGAAAAAATAGAATATTTATACCATCGTGTAGAGCACAACTCAAGGTACAAAATAGGGATCAACCAACAGTAGCAAATGAAGAAAACAAAAAGTTTTTATAATATGTGAAAATTTATAACTAAAGAGAAGTCAAAGAATTAACCGATATGCACGATTGTAGAACCATGAAACCATCATCCTATGGATCAAAACACAATTAAAGCCTTTAATTTAAACTAATATAGCTCTGGAATCTAAGAAAATTTTTAGTAGAAAAGCTTTGTGAATTTAGCAAATTCTTTTGCATGGCTACAACTTATATAAAGTGTATATATATATATATATATATATATATATATATAATTAATGACTTTATCTAACTAATCATTGAACTAAGGGATCTATATATATCATTAATGAATAAGTGGAGGTGGTGGAGATGATTAATTACAATTAGGGATACTTAATTATGATGAAATCTTTAATAAAATATTCCTTATTTCTCTGATTTTTAAATATTCAGGTATCGTATAAACTCGTTATAACATAATTATAATATTTTAAATATACCAAAATTAGTAGAAAATTATTTTTAATAAAACCTACCCCTTGAAATAATAAATTTTCAACATAATACCGAAAAAATATTATATCTTATAGCTTTTTATAAAATAATAAAGTATGTGATTAGATTATTTCAAAAGACTATTTCATAAACTAGTAATTAATCTAGGAGGATGCTAAAAATATATATTTTATTTTTATTAAATACACGGACATAATTATTATTTAAAATAAAATAATTTAATTGAGTAGTATAACAAAACAACTAAAAATCCCGTAATAGAATGGAGTCCAATTTCGATGACCCATATATGAAAATTTCATGTAATTGATATTCTGGAATCAATAGAACCGAAGAAACCACAATCCAATATCGTGTAAGATGAGTAAGGCTTGAGGAAGCTATAAATGTAAAGAAATCAACTATGAAACTTCAAAAGAGCAAACTATTGATCCCAACAAGTCACAAATGACCCGTAGAAACTATCAAGATGCTCTAAACACAGCGGAGATTATTGAAACCATGAAAATGGCCTCAAGGGAAATTAAAATATCCACCACTAAAAAACTTTCGTCCGCAAAAGATAGGAAGAAAGGAGTTTCTAAAGTCTAAAACAAATAAGAATGCAAGGCTCACATGATGAAATACACGGAAGGGTCCTGGCACATAACAACGAAGAATGGAGTTGTCAAAGATAGGGTGAACTATTTCTAAATATGAAGGTAGGGCTAATCTGTAGGCAACATCACTAATATGCTCCATAATCTCATGTAGCCCTAGTTAACCTGCAAAACACCTATTACCAGCACTAAACTCAACTGAAAAATCTATAATCTGTGTAACATTTTTGTATGATCTGTGCTATCTGAAATCTAACCCAAATAGGCCTAACTCTTTCTGTAGCATGTCGAATTAAATATAAAGTCTAAGGTTGAGTACCGATACAACTATACCAATCAATGGACGATTTGAAACACGTACCATGCAAATCTCAAAAGGTACCATTTGAACACTAGAATAACAACTGTCATCATAACAAACTGTACCAAGGTCAAGTGTCAAATCCAATTACAACCAATATGGAGGACAAAAGCTCATGGTGTATGCTGAAGTACCCAAATGATCTTCACAGACTAGCTGTCAGTATATGGATGGAAATAAGTACTGTACTATCCCCGAAATTGGTAAGTGAATTGAGATCCTTTGTATAGAATGAAAAAAACTGGAAACCCATTCATGTGGAGAACCTCTCGAATATATGCCCAATAGGAAAAATTCCTGTATATCTTCATTATGCCCATATATATAGTTTGTCTGGTGAAATGGGCTTTACAAAGAATAGTCTGAAAAATCAATACCAACTGACTAGCTAACAACACTCAATATCACAGATTGTAGTTGTCCTTGCTTAAAAATCCAAATTTACACACGACCTACATACTAAATATGGAACTATCTAAACCTCGAGCATAAAAAAATAGATACCTGAAGCCAATGGTTATCACAGAGCTGAAAACAAGGATGAATGCCAACTACTCATAGCTTCTTGAAGCCTAGTACTCATAACTCAGAACCTAAGAGACTCCTGACTCCCATATAGTGAACACTTCCATAAAGCAAACTTATGAACCTAATATAAACCAATCACTAGACTCAACTTTAGAAATTTCAACAAAAAACCAAATCAGTGTCTATGAGGGCCAGGAATGCACGGTCACATCAACTAAGATTAGAATACAACACATCACCCGATATACGAAATCCTATGGAATTCCACAACCTCGATTCACCACTAAAGGAACACTACCACCTACCAAAATAGCTACATGCTCGCAATCATCACAACTAATCATTATCAAGCATGACTAAGGGAGCCCAAGAGGTAAGAATTGAGCACCATTTAGACTAGACATAGGCGAAGAATAAAGATAGGTCTTTTGCAACCAATCCAGGATCAAGAGAAATCAAATAGAAGGAGCGACACAGTTACACATAAGAGCTACCTACTCGGCTTCTCATGGACTAACTAGTAAAAGTCACGGATTGCACGGGTTGCAAACTAGAGCTATGGAGTAGCTCGAAGTTTTAAAAGGATCACCATAGAATAGCAGGGCATCTGCCTGCAAGAATGAAAAGTACATTAAACACACAATGCTAAGTAGAACTCTTGAGGAACTAATTGTATGACTTGAATGTAAGACAGATCTCAGTCGGCAAGGGCCTAAAGACCACTATCACCCTGCCAAAGTACAATGGTCATGACTAAGGTACAATCAATATACAATAATCTAGTATCGTAGGAGACTGTTCATAACAATACAACACTAAAATTATCTAACAAAATAAGACCCAACTTCGCTATCTCATATTAACTACGACTAAGCTAGCCAAATAATCCAAAATTACCACTAGGATCCACCACTAAAAGGTTCCTCCTCGCACACGAAAATCCAAATGGACCTTACAAACAATATCAACAGCTCATGGTAAGACATAACAAGGGTGATCAAACCTCATCTAAGATATAGTAAGGACCATATAAACATAAATAACTCAATATCTGATTCCAAAAACTATAACATAATAAGAAATCACAAGCCCCCTAAGCTAAAAGGAAATACCCAACACCAAACCTATGACACAACATAAGTAAGGGTAAAACCACTCAAGTCAGTACCATAAAGGGAATAGGAAAACAAGATGAAATCACGCCCAAGTTACATAGGTTAACTAAGCAGGGAATAAAATGAAACTATATTTTAAATAGGCTCGAATATAGCTTACCTGAAACACCTTGCCAAAGATCACAAATCGATGCACGAGGAGAATCTAAAAGAACTCACTAACTAACCTGACAAAGATATCCATAACCTGGTCACTCCCTGGCCCAATAACTAACTCATTCACAAGCATAACAAGAACTATTAATACCACCACCCGCTCTAACTAACTGATGGGGTGTGGTTGTAACTGTTGTTGAATGAATGTCTCGGTGCTGTTGACACTCTGTAGCCCAATGTTCTATTTCACCACACTCATAAAAACTCCAGATCCTTCTCTAAATAGGATCATAAACTTAAATACCCCAGCCACCACGACCTTGAAAACTTGAAGATGCGTCCTTGGAGGGTTGGCTATCCAGATTATTGTTGCTTAACTGAAGTAAAGTCAAGTAAGCTAAATTATGACCAAGATGGACCTAATGCTAAAGTCTCTATCTATCATACAGTTGACTCATAGGTTGGGTATCATTGGAAACACCGAGAAGTCAAAGGAAACACTATCTAAACCTAATCTGAACTTTGTCTACTTATCCCAAGATACGACAGAAGAGCCCCAGGAAGGGGGAAACCCATGGTCACATGCTTAAATCCACCATATAGAAAGCAACCCTCAGGATTATTATCCTTGCGGTCCAAATATGGATCACTATCAAGCCTGGTCATCCAGCGGACTCCTTAACAACCAACCCTATAAGCCTTACGACAAGCCTTCTCAAAGGGAAACAACTATCTGAAGATCGATCTGAGGGTATGTCCTGCTTCTATCAAGTTCTCTTTTATTTTGTAGAGCGGAAATCCAATCCTCTAAATAAGTTCAACACCCTTTTATATCTCATCACATATAGTGTAGGGTTACATCTTGTCATCTTGTCAAATAAAGTTGCATAGTCTTAAATGGTTAAAGACCCTGCTGTAAGGCAAAAAAAGCTCATCCTAACCAATGATCCTCTCGATACACCAACTAATACCTCTTAATGAACTTTAGTGCTTTGTGGAACTGGCATGGCAGTAACTCTTGTGAAAGCCTAATAGACTTTCAAGATGATGATGTGGTCTTTTGGTGCTCAATTCTGAATCTTAAATATTAGGAATGCACATGAGAATCTCACTGGTGCCAACCGAGGGCCTCTTCATTGTCATATGAAAAGAGTAGAGTTGAATAAGATGATATGAAACCTGATGACAATCTATAATGCACTCACAAAGTCATGAGATTTATTCCTAAAGAGTTTCCTATAGCCTCTCAAAGATAGTATATAATGCGATTCGGGTTACGAATCACAATATAAGATTGAGGGAGAAAGAAACAAAATAAAAGATATGCGGAAACTTAAACAATT
>JBDJHY010000078.1:13495715-13512464 GCA_039654485.1 Withania somnifera
AAAAGGGAATATTTCATCAGAGGCTCACAGTTCTAGATATTCAATTTATCCAGATGCCACAAAGATGTACTGAGACTTGAGAGAAGTCTACTGGTAGAATCGAATAAGGAGAGATAGAGAATATTTTATGGCTAAGTGTCCCAAATATCAATGAATTAAAGTTGAGCACCATAAACTAGGGGTGTGACCCAGAACTTTGAATTCTTACTTGCAAGTTGCAGGTGATTAACATGGATTTCATCATAGTTCTACCTCACACTCACAAGTAACATGATTCTAATTGTTATTGTTGACAAGATGACAAAATCAGCCCATTTCTTACAAGTTAAAGCTAATTATTTAGTAGAGGATTATGGAAAGAAATACCTTCAGGAGATAGTCAAAATACATGGTGTTCCATTATCTATCATCTTAATCTCTCATTTCTGTAAGTCTTTTAAAAAATGACTAGGTATCACAATGCACCTCGATACGACATTTCATTCACAGACATATGTCCAAGCAGAGCAGACCATCTATACCTTAGAGGATATTTGAAAGCCTATGTGGTTGATTTAAAGGGTAATTAGGATAATTATTTGCCCTTAATTGAGTTTACCTATAATAATAGCTACCACTTCAATATCCAAATGGATCCTTTTGAGGCTCTATATAGGATAAGGGTGTAGATCTCCTATTGGTTGGTTTATGGTTTATGAGGCAGTTATTATAGTTCCAGATTCAGTCCATGAGGTCATGCAAAAAAGTTTCACTCATTCGAAAGATATTTAGAATAGCTTAGAGTAGACATAAGTCTTATGTTGATGTGAGGAGAAGGGACTTAGAATTTAAGGTGGTTGATTAGGTATTCCTAAATGTATCACCAATGAATGGGGTGATGAAATTTGGGAAGAAGGGGAAGCTTAGTCCTCGATATATAGGCCCCTATAATAATCTGAGAAGAATAGGCAAGGTAGCCTATGAGTTAGACCTTCTAGTAGAGTTGGAAGCAGTGCATCTAGTTTTCCATGTTTCCCTGCTGAAAAAGGTATTATTGATCTTTGATAGTTTTAATGGAGAGTATTGGTGTGAAGAAAAACCTTACTTATAAAGAAGTTCCAATTTAGATTTTTGACAGAGTGGTTCATAGAGGTATCTTCATTCAAGGTCCTATGGAGAAATCAATTTGTTAAGGGAGCTACATGGGAAGCAGTGGCAGATATGACGTCAAAGTACCTACACCTTTTTCCTCCTAGCATCATCCAAAATGAGGTAATTACACTCTCTTCTTAGCTATTTCTTTTCAATTTCATGCTTTATATTAGTATTTCATGAATTTTGGTGTATCCATTCATGTCATGTATGTTTAGTCATATCCAATTCAGTGTATTTCAATTTGTATTAGGTATATGTTCAATTCAGTACTTAGTTAGTCTATTCAGAAATCAATAACACTCTACATTCAACTTCAGTCTTCATTCGAGAATGAATAATCCCAAGAGGTAGATCTTGTAATACCTAGTACATGTTTTATTACTGAAGAAATAGACTTAGATTAGAAAAGACAGTAAAATGTTTCCAAGTCCCAAAAGTCCAGTCACGACTCATAAAGTAGAAATTATGAGTTGTATTAGAAACTCGTGGATACCCATAAAAGGATTGACAATCATCCTTAAAGAAACATGAGTCATTGTATGACTCATCAAGCCATGACCATGAGTCGTACCTTAGCCAAAATCCTTGCATAAAGCTTGTCAGACCAAAATTTTCTCCATGAGCCATGGAAGGTCCCTCACAAATCATATTGTACATTTTTTGGGTGCAAGAAAAACTTGATAAAATAAGCCTCAGGACCACGACTTGAACTCGCGAGTCGTGACATGTATAGTACAACTCGTGAGTTGAGTCATGGGGACCCTTTACTATTTTTTAGTCTATTTTCTCAAGCGAAATTCAATCATTCAATAGATCTTTTAAACAAAAATCTACTTCATTTTGACCTTCCCAAGAGAGGATTAAAGTTCCCAAACAATGGTTTCATCTTATTCTCATACACATAGAAAATTTTAGCCTTGGCTCAAAGTAGGGTTCCATCTTAAGAATCAAGAACTCAAGGTTCTAATCACCAATTTAGTTCAAAGTCATCAAAATAAGGTATGTGGGACTTCAATAAAGAATTCCTTTCATCCTTGTATCCAAATTTTATATCTCCATGTCTAGTTCATGAATCAATCTTCTAGGGTCTTATTCCAATCATATTATACATGTTAAATTTAGTCTATTCAATGTATCTCATCTTTATAATGCATTTTTATGACCTTACATATATTTTAATTATTTCATAAATATCTTCTTGATTCAAGGTTAGTAATTATATTAATTTAGACTTTTACTTAGGTTTTGATAAGTTACAGCTTGTAACTGTTCAACTTCAAAGATTGTGATGGATTTACAAAGCCTTTCCAATATTATTCAGAATAAATAGGTAAAATATCCATAATTCATAGAGTCAAAAAAAATCCAGCAGGATCATTAGACTCAGTTTTCTGCTAAATAAATAAAGGTTTAATAGTATATACTCAGTCTTCATGATCAGTGGGGTACTTAGATATGACCTCATTGATCATGATTAGTATCATTTTTTATGAGCATACAAGGTTTCAAATTTGAGATTATCATTTAACATTGAACTACTTCGTAATCTAGATAACCCTAATCTCAAAAACTACATGCCACCGTAGGAAATTAGCCTATAAGACTCAATTTAGTTTAGTAGATCCATGAAAAACAAGTCATATACCTTTAGGAAGGTATAGTACACCTACCATCCAAAAAGTAGGTTGTACTCTATGTCTTCTCACACGGTTTATGTCGACTAAGATAAACTCTCACCATGTCAATCTTTAATCAATTTTACAATGCTTACAAATTATTTACTTTTCAGTTTTTCTTTAATGTATTGAATTTAGTATGTATTATGTATTTTTTCCTTCAATCCAGTTATTTGATGAATATGAGTTGTTGTATATCACCTTACACATTTTATCTCACCATGTCCAGTTCAACCACATGTTCAATACATTACCTCATTCTTAGTAAATTCAAAGTACTGATCACATACTTATGTGCTACATTATCTCATAATACAAATTCGATCATCCCTCCTAATAGTTGCAGTTGACTTGGATTTTCTGCATTTTAGTGACCAGTGGCGAGAGTCCTTATATTTCAAGGACAAGGTCTTATTTGTACTTGCTCTTTTATTTCAGTTACAGTTCAGTTTCAACATTATTTCCGAGTTAGCTGGGGGCTTGTGCCATCAACTCATTAATCAAAATTAGATGGTTTTTAGATTATGGTTTTGGACTAGAATGCAGACTACAACTTAATAATATTTCTTCATTTTAAGTTTGGCTTCTAATATGCTTATACTACTGATTCCTCCTAGTTTTCATATAATGTATATTAGATGTCCAATCCAAGGGTATATTTTGGGCCACTTGTGGTTTGGATTTCATGTACTATTCAGTGTGACTCGAGGCATAAAATTAGCCCACTGATAGGGAAGCAAACCCAAAAGACATAATTCATAAGCCGATGCACAAGCACATAAAAGTAATTTTTAAACTAGGATGTCATAATATTATCCTTTTCATAAAACTCATAAAGAAATGCAAAACATAAATAAATAACTTTGCATAATTTTTGTGTCACTAGAACATGCCTCTACAAATTTGAAAATGTCTCAAAATCCACAATATTCGAATAAGGAAAACAACATAAGAGAATATATGGATAGAGGAAATTCATAGAACTATTGATCATCTAAGAAGCTACCTTAGAATCTTGAGGATATAGTCTATCTTTAATAATCACTTTCACCTCATGCTCAGCTCAAAACCTATATAACAAATGTGTATAAAGAACCAAGGATGAGTATGAAATTCATGTGTACTCAGAAACATTATCAACTAGACTAAATCCAAAGCAATGTCGAGGGTCCGTCCTAAATTTCCCTTTAATGATATTCTTACATATACAACTCATTTTTAAGATATAACCAAATATATACTAGAAGACAATGTCAATAATAGTTCATAAAAAGGGAAAGTCCAAGTAATTCAAAATCATGGCCATGGAAAAACAACAATAAATAAATAACTTTCTTAATACCCAATCTTTTTTCACTCCATAACAATGTCATATAAAGACAAATAAGATGATGTATGCATATGATTCATAGGCCTCCTACCTGACCAGAAAAAACTATATATATATACACTACTATTGTGTAACTATCCAATACTCATTGGGACTCACGAGGTCCACATATTACCTTTGTATCATGCACATAGGCTATATCACATTATCTTCAGATCCTACTACTGAGTCATCGAAGAAGGGCCAACTGATTTAACCGATAGCATAAAAGTGAAGTCATATGAAATATAATAAGATGCCTCACATATCAAAGATAAGATAATAAGAATGCCTTTAATCATGAAATTCTCATAGTAAATATAAAATCCCAAATCATGGCTACCAAGAAAATCATATCATCGGATAGATCTAGCCAAATTATTTATCATGCTCTTAACATACATAGGAATTATAAATCAATTACATAGTTAATATCTGATTTATTTTTCAAAACATAGCATCATTACCCATATAAGTGCTTATTATCTAACTTATACGGGACCCACGTTACCCACTTCTCATTTGTACATTCAATTAAGATACTAAGACTTCAACAAAAAGTAAAAAAAAGTCTAAAATTGCCTTATGTGGATTCTGGAAGGTTAGATTATGATTTTATCTCCCTAAAAGACTCTGAAAAAGACCAATCTGGTTGAATATGGCATCTACATATGAAAACGAGTTTGAGGACTACCTATTTTTTATACTTCTTTTTTGAACCCCGAAAAGTCAAACCCCTGCCTACAAGGGAAAAACTAAAATTTTATTAAAAAGTTATGTTATCCATGATGTAAGAAACTCAAATATAAAACTTCATCCAAAAAGAGTTCAAATCGGCCTTTAAATCATAAAAATTCTATCTCTTAACTCTAGATAAAAAATCACCATTTTCTCAAATTTAAAACATTGATTGAAAAGTAAAATCATCAATAAAGTATCATGGGATGCGTAAATATATATTTAGAATCACATCAAAAGAAGAAATCATGAAAATTCTCTGTTTCATCAAAATTCAAAATATGATTCCATGCTCTTACAATTGAATCATGAAGTCTATATTTATGATAGGAATTTACCCCTTCCCAGGTAATTTTCCTCTTTGAGATTATTGCAGGTCCCTAGCAATCACGGTCTAATCTAGATCGACCTATTACAATTGCAATTCCCACTTTTCCAACATAAATAAAAACCCAGGCTTGGACCTAATTTACCCTCTGCGATCGTGATTGAGGCCCCTTCTCCGTGATCATGATGATCAATTTTGTTTTGATTGTTTGCATGCAACAGATGCCTTGAGAACATGTAAAAGGTATCGCTGGCACCAGAAAAATAGTAAAACCAAAAACTTACCAACTTTAAAATTTCCAAACAAACCCTCAAGATTGTTGAAAATTCTATGAAGACAAATCAAATATGTTGCTAGACTCTAAACAAAAATTATGACCTATTTGGAACCATTAGGATATCAATCCAAGGTTGTCTTGCCTAAATGTTGATCAAGGTGAACTGTTAACTTCTAAATTTTCATATGACAACCAATGGTATGAATCTCATTTAAATATATTAGTACCCAAATTAACTTTTTAACTAACCCAAATATCACCTTCTGAACCTAACAGAACTATTAAAATTTCATACTGAACTCATCTTCCTCAAATAGAGATTTTAGTCAAAAAAATTTAACTTTTAACCTTCTAAAATCAAAAAATCATCCAACCATCTTCGAAACCGTTTCACTCAACCACCCCCTTCTCCACCTCCAATACAAATCATTTAATTCATATATGAAGTTATGAGAAGGGGTAAAACAAGAAAAAAAATACAGAAATCACAAACGACTATGAGGGTCGTTACACTTTTTATTTTTCCTATTAACTTTGAAGTTGTTCCCCTCCACACCATCATGTTAGCTTTTGCTAACTTTAACTGTGACATTAGGCTTTTCTTTTCTTAAGCGCCTTCGTAGCCTTCTTTTCCTTCTCGTTCTTAGCTATGCTTCTTGTTAGCTTTTGTGCTTATCTTGATCCTTTGCATCTAAATCCTTAGTTACTAGCACTTCATCTTCCTTGTCTTATTTACCTTCTCCATGGTGTTGCTAATAAGAGCATTTATTTATCCTATTAACCTCAAGATTATCCATTCAATGTTTCTTTATCTTTTGTTCTGTTTTTACTCTTCTTTTCTACCTTCTTGTCTTGTTCCTTATTGTGCTTTGCATCTAAGCCTTTATATTTAGTGATATGTAATGCTTCCATATCATTGTTCCTTCTAGTATTATCTTAATCGACATTATTGTCAGTCAGCTTCCTTCTTGGGCTTCTTTTGCCTTTTTCTTTTGTAGCACCCACCAATTAACTTGTTTATGGACAAGCCATTTGCAACAATTACTAAGCCTAGGTTTAACCAAGTCTATTTCTACTCTAGCCTTAGCCATTTTCAGACTAGTTTTACTTTCAGTGGCATAAACTGGGGTAGACGGGTTCCAACTTAGATTAATATTTGCTTAATACTATGCCAGTTATGCATATGAAATGCAATTCAGGAATAAGGACCTATACCAAAACGACTGGAATATCTATTTGAATTCAGGGATCCATATCTGAAGCCTCATCTAAGCTCCTTCAATTCCAATCACCCTTTGATAACTAATATTCTTGATATCCTCATCATTAGAGCATTCAATCAAGACATTGAAATTGTCGACCCTTAATAAGCTTTTTGAATTTAGATCCAATCTTGTCAATTTGGGGGTTAGGTTTCAGAATTTCCCCCTAATTTGTCCTTGTTTTGAAGATAACTGTCAGAGTTCCAACGCGAGTTGTATATCTTGCAAGCACTGATTCCCTTTGCTATTGAGGTGTGAGGACACCTGGAGATGCGGTTAGCCAAGTGGGATAGGAAATTTTGTTATAAGTAGGTTTAGCGGTCCGATTTCCCCACTAGAGCAACAATCCGCCCTCCTGTTGCCACAGGACCATAGCTGTTTGAAAGTTCTGTTAATAGACGATACCTATAGAGAAAAATACATGGTTATATCTCCCGTCTCTCCCTAAACAGAGTTTCTTTCTACTCTTCAAGTTCAACTTTTTCTTGAGTACACAATTTCCATCTTAAGTACTAAATAGTTTAAGAGAAATACAATGAACATTGAAATGATTAACCTGAAACCTCTCCCCATCTAACAGAACTACATTTCTGAGTTCACCTGGTTGGTTCACTAATTCTACTTGAGAGAGTTAAAAGTGTTATATCCTTGGTGTCAATTAAACACAATCCAACAAAAAAGTTAAAAGGAAAAGCACATACAATTTTCCACCTAACTAGGATAGTTGGTACATTGATGTTAAAAGAATTCAGAAACAATGTCACAGACTCGATCAATAACTTCACCCTTTAAGTTCATCTTTCCCTTGCTAATATAGCAACTTCACATCCATTGTACAAAAAAAGAACTAGATGTGAGAAAATCCAGTGAAGGATATACAAGAAAAAAAAAGAATTTAGCTTTTCTTCTTTTAAAAAAAATCCTACCAAGAAAAAGAACAAAATTGCACCTCAGACAAATCGAAATTGCATAAGCAGCCTAACAGATTTAAGTTTTTCACCCTTCTTGTCATAGAGAGGGACTGCTCGGATCCCAGATCTCAACTCTGAGACAGGCAAACATGTCTGGCCACCAAAATCATCCTTATCTGACATGTCATATTCTCGTACTTCTATCCGAAGCAAAGCTAGCTCTGGCACAGTCAAGGGGAATTTAAACTCTTCTCCCCATATAGGACCCCAATCATCCTCTATTATTCTGGTCTTTCTCTTTGCAGCATCTGCTGGAACTCCAATAATATATAACTGCCATTCACGTTCATTGAGGGTCAATAAAGCTTTCAAATTTCCCTGAAACTTCATTCAATATAAAGCAGAAAGGCAAAACACTATTCTCTATAGTGCAAAGGCTGCCAGATAAAGAATACCAGCAGGCTATCAATTATTATACATGAAGAGAAAAGGATGATCACAGAAGGTCATGATATTAGGCTGATCAACGAATTTCTCTTCAGTTCATCTTTTGAGTACAAGTGCATAGAGTACATTCTGTTAACAACAGCAATTATATCTAACTCACTTGTATCATGACTAATATGTTGGCCTCAAAACAACAACCAATCCAATGGCCTGCCACTGGTTTAAGTTCCACTAAAACATGCTTTTGCTTCCAATTTTAAGTTGAAAGTTGATCTTGCTACTTAAATGATATGCACACTTGTCTTTTCCTCTTAAAGTATAAAGTAGTAATATGTCATTTAATTACCAGGCAATAGATATTGATAAGTTGGTGGTTTATAACGTAGCTACTATCCAATTCAATGAACTATTGACTAAGGCCACAATTCCCACATTATATGAGCTACCTGATTTTTACCAAGATACCACTCCAAGGCACTCAAGGAAAGAACTGGTTAGAATATATCACTCGATATGCTCAAGGAAAGATATGGTTAGATCTAATCAACATCTGGACATCCAAAACATGGCTCGCCATGATGTATACTTAATTAGGCAATAAGATGAGTCACACCAAATGGCGTGATCAACATCGCCTAACTAACCTTTGTGTAGAAATCTGGCGGAGAAAAGGCATCAAAGTGGGTGTGGCTGAAATCCATGCGCCAACCATCTCCCAAGTATACTCTGACCTGCAAAATAAGATCATAATTCCAGGAATTATCATCACATAAGCTTGAAGTTTATATGATCTCCACATCACACATTTCATTTACCCTTAAAGTTTTCTTCACTGGCAATGTCATTTTGGGATCAAATACTTCATTACATGGTCCTCTTTCCATGAGAAAACCAGGCTTTCGTACATAGCCACAGCCCCCATTAGACCTAAACATCCCATGCATAATCCAGAGTGATTTACCATATCCCTATTATATGCAATTAAAATAGCAATTAGACAGAATATAAGGAATCAAATTGATCTTAAATTCATTAACAGCAATCAGCATGGGCAGAATTATCTATTTCATCATATTTGAATTCATTTGTTTTCTATTTTGTTTTTAATGTTTGATCAACGGGCTGCAGAGAAATGGAGCAAGCAGAAAGGTCAATAATATTTTTGTATTAAAGGTCATTTGTAGAGACAAAGGCAATTGGTTAGCTCAAAATTATTTTTTTAATTTTGATGTCAGTTTCTGATGATCCATAATAGATGAGCCTTCCCAAGAACTGCCAACACAGCACATACTGATCCCTGATATTAGTGCATATGAAAATGTATCCGCATAATCCTTGTCTGTATGAAAGGGTCTAATTTAATCCAATGTATTCTATCATCACCTTGTAGTTTGAGTAAATTTGTTTACAAAGTAACCAGAAACAACCCTCCAAGGGAGAGATTAAAGAAAGAAAAGGTACAAAATGCAAAAAAGTTGCAGAACAAAAGAAGATGATAAGAGGGATTATTAAAATTTGTGGTACAGGGTAGAGTGAAATGATAGAAGGGTTATTTCAAAAGTTTTGTGGCACAAAGAGCAAGAGATATGATGAAAGTTGAAGAAAAAAAATACGATAGGCAAGGGCAGAAATAAACTCCGGGAGAAGAACATGGATGCACCAGTTACCTGCATGTTAAATGCAACCATCTGAGCTCCATTCATCCAGCCAGTCATAGGTTTAAAGTTTGAGGAGGTAACTCGTGTTCCCTTGGGGAACACCCTTAGAATATTCCTTTGAGTGAACCTAGCAAATGGAAGAATAAGAGGAAAACCCAAATAATGAATAAGGTAGATTGATAGAGTAGTCTCGTCAACGGTTGCATTTTATTTGGTAAAGAACTAAATACCGGATCAAATCCTTTCCATGATTCGCTGCAGCCTTTTCGAGTGCTTGCTCATCCAAACTTAGACGATTGAATTTAATGGTCTCATCTGTTAGTGCATGCTTCACCCCATGTTTTGCCTTCCCAGCACGAATTGCTATCAAACGCTTGTAATGCGGTGCTCCTGGTTGGGATGATTGGTTGTTGGAGGTATCATTATCTTCATCATCTTGATCAGTACCACTCTGAGAAATTCCAGAAAAAAGGATTAGCATGCCAAAGGAAAGATATTGGAGATACTGTTCCAATGTTGTTTTACCCTATCATCAATTTCGTGTCCTATGATTTCTGAATCCTCCTTGACCAGAAGGTCTTGAAATGAATCTTTCTTCGCTGAAGACTGACTTTCTCCACTTCTGTGATGCTCATGCTCTTGAGGTGTTGGTGAATGGCTCGAGCCACATTCTACCTTCCCAGCATTAATTGCTACCATGCGCTTGTACTGAGGCGCCCCTTGATGGGATGACCAACTGCTAGAGTGATCACTTCCTGGGTCATCTTGATCTATGTCAGTCTGAAAAATACAACTAATAAGAAGATTAGATAGCTAAAAACGATATCAGAGGGAGTCTCAATTTGTTTAATTTACCTTCCTATGAGCTTCATGTTTTTCTTTAATTTCTGAAGTCTCCTTGACCACTAGGTCCTTTCCAACTGAATCTTTTTTCACCGGAGATGCATTCTCTCTGTCTCTCTGATTCCTTGAATCAACATATTCTTTGGGCATCTTGGGAGAAAGAGGAGTTCCATTCTCAAGTTCTTCAGGTATTTGCGCATGCTTCAATTCATAGTTCGCCTTTCCAGCATGCATTGCTACCATGCGCTTGTACTGAGGTGCTCCTAGCTGGAATGATCGATGGTTTGAGGGATCACTGTGTTTGTCATCTTGATCCATAACTTTCTGGAAGTGCCAGAAAAAAAGTAGATTAGCATTCCAATAGAAACATATAGTTTAACACTGTTTTATGACTTTACCCTCTCATCAGCTTCATGTTCTTCAACTGTAATTTCTGCCATATCCTTGACCAAAAAGTCCCTTTCAACTGAATCTTTCCTCACTATAATTGCCTTTCTTTTGTCTCTGGCATGCTTCAGGTCAGGATCTTCTCTGGGTGATTTGGTATCATGAACCGTTTGATGCTTAATTGGCGCATGCTTCAAGTCATAATTAGCCTTTCCAACTTGGATTGTTACCATGCGCTTGTACTGAGGTGCTCTTAGCTGGGATGATCTAAGGTTTAAGGAATCAGTATCTTTGTCATCTTGATCCATAAATTTCTGGAAATTCCAGAAAAAAGTAGATTAGCATTTCAAAGGAAACATATCGCTTTAACATTGTTTTATGACTTTTACCCTCTCAGCTCCATGTTCTTCGACTGTAATTTCTGATGTCTCCTCGATCAAAAAGTCCCTTTCAACTGAATCTTTCCTCAATATAGTTGCATTTTCTTTATCTCTGGCATGCTTCAGGTCAGGATCTTCTCTGGGTGATTTAGTGGCAAGAACTGTTTGATGCTTCAGCTCTTCAGGTATTTGCACATGCTTCAAGTCACAATTTGCTTTTCCAACATGCATTGCTACCATACGCTTGTACTGAGGTGCTCCTAGATGGGATGATCGATGGTTTGAGGGATCACTATCTTTGTCATCTTGATCCATAACATTCTGGAAATTCCAGAAAAGAATAGATTAACTTTCCAAAAGAAACATAAAGTTTTAACATTATTTTATGAATTTTACCGTTTCATCAGCTTCATGTTCTTCAACTATAACTTCTGTCATATCCTTGACCAAAACGTCCTTTTCAACTGAATCTTTCCTCACTATGGTTTCCTTTTTGTTGTCTCTGGTATGCTTCAGGTTAGGATCTTCTCTGGGTGATTTGGTAGCTTGAACTATTTGATGCTCAAGCTCTTCTGGTATTACTTCATGCTTTAATTCATTTTTGGCCTTCCCAGCATGAATAGCTTTCAGACGCTGGTATTGAGGTGTTCCTTGCTGGGATGACTGGTAGTTGGAGGTATCACCATCTTCATCATCTTGATCAGTATCAGTCTAAAAATAAGCCAGTTAAGAAAAGGAGATTATCCTGCCGAAAGAAAGAGACTGAAAGTCTTTCTTGTATTTTTTGGAAAGCACGAAACTGAAAGACAGTTTCAACATTGTTTTACCCCATAATAAGCTTCATGTCCTTCTGTTGCAACTTCTGCAGTCTCCTTGACCAAAATGTCCCCTTCAACTGAATGCTTCTTCGCAGGAGATGCAGTTTCTATGTCTCGGTGATGCTTCGACTCAAGATATTCTTTGGGTGGTTTGGTGGAAAGAATAATACGATGCTTAAGCTCTTCGGGTGAAGGAAACTCCTCTAAGCATTCTGACTGAGGATAATACAGCATCTCCCCAAAGACTTGGATAACCAGCTAGAGGAAGAAAATGGGGTGCATAAGGGCAAAATGTTAATAGTACAGTAAACATTATATATAATCTCAAAAATGTTGACAAAAGACGGTAACTAACTCTAACCTCTGCAACTTTTGCTTGAAGGTCTGGCGTCAAGTGGTCTTCCAACGTAATTATGACAGGATAAGGAGATTTAATAAATGCATGGTCCCTAATGGACCTTAGGCATGTAAAGAGTGGCACAGGTGTTGTCAGGGTCCTGGAAATGATCATAGTTGGAATTCTCAGCACACACTCATTAAGAACTCGTAAAGTTTAAAGTGTTATTCAGACACTGTATCCTAGTTGAACACTCAACAACAAGTGATAATGGATAAATTACTCTTAACATTAAGAAGTACTTCAAAGTATTTGGTACAAGATAAATCTATATATATATATATATATATATATATATATATGCTTTTCCTTTCTGGTAAGATGACTTTGAAGAGCTTAATAATCGATAGAAGAAATCTATTTTAGCACAAACATCTAAAGAAGACAAACTGTTCCATCCACGATCATCTGATTGTCAATTAACTTTCAGTCATGTTCAACCTTTTTTGGTTGCAATTAAGTTGAAGCAAATACATCACACTAATATCAGCTCTTAATGGTTCGTGGATGAGTATGAAGATCTCCGGAGGTTTACCGCAGTTTTGCTTCTATAAAGTCATAGATCTCTTGACTAGTACTTGAAAAGTTAGTAAAGAATACAGTTTATATCAAGGAGCATATCATACCTTCCATGAAGAACATGCACATTATCTTTAGCAGAATTTGGCCATAAATCCAGCTCTATTCCCCTCACACCTCTTTCCAGAGCTCTAATGATTGGAATTTCACTACAATCACTGCTCAGTTGATTTCCAGTAAGGTAGGAATTGTGACCTGTATAAATGAAATAATGTTGCAATGGAGCATTCATATCATGATGTACCTGGAATGACATAAGTTGTCAAAGTAAATCTAGATGTCTCTACGTGTAATTCGTTAGTCATTTCTGCATCAACAACAAATTTACATGGCACAAGGAATTCAAAACTTGAAATCACTAACCCAATGATTTAAAAGTTAAAGAGAAGGCTGTTAATAAAGTTCATGTGCAACACTGAAGAACTTGTACACCTTTAATGTCAACCTTTTTCATTTCTAGATCTAAAAAAGGTGCAAGCCTCAAGACAAACAAATTCCTTCCTGTCGAATTAAGAACTTGACCCCGTGATGATAGAGAAACTTAAGATAAGTGATCTATGTTGTGTTGGGTCCGCAAAGAGTTCTAAAGAGAATTCAGTGTCTAAGCTGTTCTGGAATTTTCCACCAAAAGTAATGAGAAATTCTGCTCTTCCTTTCCCTTTTGCAATACCATCTATAGACCATGCCTAATCAATCTTCTTTTCCGCAAGATACAGTTTCTATTGTATCAATAGTTGTAAGCCCTCTTGTCCCCTTGAAAGAGGAAATGGGCTCAACCTCTGAGCCCGAAATCAAATTCCAATCTCTTATTAGTCTCATACTTATTCACTGGAGCACTTAACTCTCAAGCCACAACGAAAAAAGGGAATGACCAAGGAAGTCACTGAATCCAAATATACATCCGTTAGTGATCCACTGGACAAACACACAAGTCAGACAAGCATTTCCATTAGTTTGTATTCCTTGTTTGACCACCATCCACATCTAACCTAGGACAACCATGTCACTTGGGGCAGAGAGGGGGGTGGGTGGGCTTTTGTAGAGACACGTTGTGAAGCTTTCCAGTTAAATGTTCCTGATCTATTCTTCCTTTTATATATGTTTTTTACTTGGAGATAATGTAGCTAGTATTGCTCAAGTCCACCCATGCAGCAATCTTCACCCTCACCTGTGCCTGAGAGCAACCCCTAGGGCAGTGGCTTTGACCACTTGATACAATCAAGTTAACCAAACACCATCATGTTGCCTTGCGAGATCTGTTTGTCAATAAATGGCATTGCACTTCAAAAACTCCGTTTACATGGTGGTGGAACCTTTCATGGCATTACTTAGGGACGACCATTGGCAGCGCCACGATTTTAAGTAAGGGGATTAAAAATATTAACCACGTATAAACGTATAATTTTCTGCTGAAAAGAGAGTCAACGAACCTCTCAGTCCTACCTGGCTCCGGCCCCAGCGGCAACAATCTCAATCATTACTCTTAGTGTCTAAGTTTCCCATTTTCTTGACGAAAGGCTCATTTTAAATTAAATTATCCACCAGCAGTCGAATTACCAGTACAATTTTAATCTTTCAAAAGTTAAAGACTAAGAGGAGATTGGAGAAAAGAGAGAAACCTGCGATTTGATTGGGGCATTGAGATCATCCTGAAATAGATAATAGAAGAAATCGTCGAGTTCAAGAGAATGTGCATCCCCAGTGTTCCTGGTGAGGTGCTGCCGGCGATTGATAACTTCTTGTATAATTTGTTCAGCATCATTAATGGTGCAGTCTTTCTCATATTGGTACTCTACCATGAACCGACTAAATTGATCCCCCGTCATGTGGCTCCCATTTTCGGTGTATAAGGAAAATGCATCCTTAACGTCCGGCGGTGGACCCGCCTCGCTGATCTTGAACTTCCTATTAAAACACCCCAAAACTTTGTAATAATTGTAACTCCCCATTTTCCAATTATTGATAATTGAAATGCTTCGTTTTCAATGTAACTGTTTTGGATTCTTCTTGCAAGTTTCTCTTCTGGATCATGTTTGTTCCTGTGTTTTACGAGGAGAGAGAAGCAAAAAATTATTATTATTATTTTTTAGAAGAAAATGAAAAAAGAGGAGAAAATTGGTGAGGATGAGAAAGACTTTGAAGGGGAGTTGGAGCAAAATTTGAGGAGTATAGGAAGGTGATGTGGTTGAAGACGACAACGGTTCTAAAGCCTACAAAGCAATGCTACATCCCGCCATTTTTTTAATCTTGGATTCCTCCTCACTCCTCTCTCCTGTTTCCTCTCTCTTGTTCTTTTTAATGTTCAATTTTTTTTTTATATTTAAATTTTTTTAATTTTGATAGCAATAGTTATTGTTTTAGTGAAGTATCGGTTTGACTGTTTGCAATATTATTATGTGGTAGTCTCATTTTTACTACTTTTTGTTGTTTCTTGTATTATCAGTTGATATTTTATTATATTTTTTTTGAATTATTTTTGTTTTATGTCGGGGTCTATCAGAAACAGTTCTCTTTACCTCGCTTTTAATGTAGTGGTACGGTATGTGTACACTATATCCTCTCCAGACCCCATTTTGTGAGAATATACTAGGTTACACTCTATGTAATACTTCATGCTTGTACTAGCCTAGACCTCTAAATCTAAGCTTAGACATCTAAAACCAGAAAATTTTCTTTCTAGGCCCCCACGATGCTTTAGAGTGCAACAACACAAGTCGTGGTGCTGAGTCGTGGGAAATGGGTAGAATATTGTTCAGCTCTGAAAATTTCCCCTCAGGATCACGAGTCATATCCACAACCCTTGGTATGGAAGACCATGAGTCGAGATATTAACTTGTTGAACCCTGTCCATTTTCCAGTAGCTTGATCTCCCATACCATGAGACGTCTCACTAGTCTTGAAGTGAGACATTATGACTCGTTGTATGACAGTGACATTCCAAGAGCCAAAACTTAGATCAAAACTTAGACCATGAGTTGAGATGTTCCACACCACGAGTTGTAGTACTGAAGTTAAAGGACTGACGCGTGGTGTTCTGTCACTATGTGTAATGACCCTTATAGTCATTTATGATAATTACGCGACGTTTTGGATGTTAGAGCATTTCAGCAGTTGCCCCAAGTCATTTATGACTTGCTGGGACCGACAGTTCGAATCCCTGGCAACTCAGTTGAGAAATATCTCAAATTCCTTGTTTAGAGCCTAAAGTTAAGTATTCGTTGATCAAAGTCAACTTTCCTTCGAGACGACATCGGAATTAAATTCGGACAGTTCCATTAGCTCAGGAATACCAAACAAAGTCAAGTTTGACCTTAGTGTTTTGGAGGTTTCGTTTGCAAGTTATGTAAATTTGTGGAATTTGTTTAAGTTTTAGCCTAAAAGTGGAGCTTGTGTGGAAACTCGATGTTAGGAGTGCCGGATTGGAATTTTAACGCTTCCAGCAGCTCCGGAATGATAAATTTAGGCTAGGTGAGGTGTTGGTTTAATTTTCTTGCATGCCGTTGTGAATTCGAGGTGTTGGCGGAGAAATGCGCCTTTAGGCCCTT
>JBDJHY010000078.1:13543267-13553564 GCA_039654485.1 Withania somnifera
AAAAGTTGTACCATGTCTTATTGGAGTATGCTTCTGGGAGTGCTTTGTCGGATAAGTTAAGGAATTCCGGTGCTTTGTTGGAATATTTGTCAAATGAGAGGATCGACTGTTCTGTACCTTTAATTTGGATTTTGGGTTATGTTTTAAAAAAGTACAGCCACATGGGCTGATTTTCATGACGGAAGTGATGAGCCACGTAGGATTTTTTTTTCATCATAGCGTTTGAGTGATATTTCATTAAAAAAAGGCTAGTTATGACTTCGATAGTTAAATGACGAGATATTTTTATACTAAAAAATTAACAAAGGATATTTTTGTTCTATTCCACAAAGTTTAGGAGTAATTTTAGCTCTTTTCATTTAAGTTATATTTAATTGTCCATTTCAGTAAAAAATGCTCATCTTCCTCCGCCGCCTTTTTTCATGGTATTGTTCTTCTCCAGTTTATAGAACAAGTCGTTGTATCCAATGATTCAACAGAACAGAAAATGATACTGGACTCAATATGTAAATTGACCTCAATTTGATAAATAAGCAATGATAAACTTATTAACTTGCCTTGGTTAAAGTAACAGTGAAAATGAGCTTATAGGTCTTTCACCATGATATATTTAGATAAATCTGTTCATTGTAATATTGCTCCTTTTACGGATTGGGTGAAACATAAGAAAAAAGCCTTCAAGTAAGAGTTCGGTTAGACTTGTTAGCATGGAAAGATATTTTGGATTGATAAGTAGACTTGGTAGTTCAATCTTCAGATATACGAATCGGAAGTTTGGGACTAACCAATGGTCAGTGGCGGATTTACTTAGGGGATTTACCCTAACCTCTACATCAAAAACATTACCTTATTTATATAAAATTAAAATTTTTTAATGTTGAACGCCCTCCATACAAGTTAAAGATTTGGTTGCTAAGTGGAGTCAGGAATTTCTTGGCACGCGAGTTAGGCGTTTAGTGTTTGAATTCGGCTAGCAATAAATTTTCAAACAATTTTTAGCTTTAGCTGTTTTGGTTACTTTTTTTAAGAAAATACAAGGACATCGTTTAATCCCTTATTATAAATCCCTAGTTACAAATAAAAAGAAACCCTCTCTATTATCTCCTCGTTCTCTTGTCTTTGCTTTCAAATTGATGCGTTCTTATTGGTGGTGGTGTTGTTGAAGCGCTGATATCGCAATTCGCAGTTGTCATGCTTCTTGTCTCCGACATGGCTTTCTCGGTTGATTAATTGAAGTATTGATAGATGGTAAAGATCATAAATCAAGAAAACAATATTTCACTTTCATAATGAAATTCTTATTTAAAAATCTCATCGCCCCACATCCTCCTCTTCTTCCCTGTTATAATTGCCTTACACTCTTAGAGAACTAATCACTTTTTTTTAAGAATTTAATTAAGTTTATTTATTAATTGATTAATGCTTGAAATCTAGTACAGTTAATATGTGGCAATTTTTACATTAGTGATTGCCTGATTGAAATCTGATCCAGTGAATGAATAAGTGGCATTTCTTTTGGAGTCAATTGTTTCTAGAATTTTTTAAATTCGAAAGTAACAACTTAAATGAGAGAAAAAAGTGCACTTCTTTTAGCTTTGTTTAATCAAGCTTATATGTTAATTGCTTACGTATTAATTGAAATTTGGTATAGTAAATAAGCTATGTGTTTTGATTTCTTACTTGTTTAAGTTTTAACTAACTTCTTATTTCACAATCCAATCTCAATATTTAGTGAACAAGTATTTTTTCATAGTACCAAAATCAACCGTTGTCTCTCATAGTCATAATCAATTTACCTAAGAAGAATATAACAATTATTCAGAAGTACCATTACATTCTTCTCAAGAATCTAATTTAGGTTCTTTAAAATTTGATTCGGGTGAATTTTTTTTAATATCGAACTATCATCCAAATCATCGTGATGTTATTAGAAGGTCATCCCTTCTGAATGATCCTTGTCAATCTCGTTAGTTGCCTCGTGATTATCCTCAAACAAATATTTCTGGCTCAATGCGTCATTTTAATCACGAATGGATTGATGATATTTATCATGATTTGTTGGAGTATAGTATTAGTAAAGACATAGTTGTATCATTATCTATTTGAAGACCATAACATTCATTAAGGTGGAGGTGAATTATTTTCAAGTATAGGGTTTAGGAGTTGACATAAAAAAAGTAGTCTTGAAAAATATATTGATCTACCGAATAGCATACATAATTAGGCGAATTTTCTTTCCAAAGATTTGAAGAAAAATAAAACAGTCCATTCAATTTGTATTTGAGAGGCAATCTAATCAACTTAAGCATGAATATGTGATTCATTTAAGTGCTTTGGTTGACGTAGTAAAATTTCTCATAACTCAAGAATTTACATTTCAAGACCACAAGGAATTTAAATTATCATTTAGTAGGGTAACTTTCTTCAAATTCTCTCATAATGTGCAAAATGGAGTGATAAAATTTGTGATTATATACTAGAACATGCTCCTCAAAATGATCAAATGACTTCTCCAATGATTCAGAAAGATATTGTGATGGCATGTAAGATGGAGACAGCTAAAGCTAATCTTGAGAAATTAAACTGTGACTATTTCACCTTACTAGGTGATGAATCTTTTGATGTGTCACGTAAGGAGGAAATGACTATTGTATTATGATATATTGATAGAATGAGATTTGTGATGGAACGTCTTACTGACATTGTTCATGTTTAAGATACTAGTGCTTTACTCTTTAAGAAAGCAATTGTTAATTTACTAGCTAACATTCTTTGATTTATCATATGTGCATGGACTTTGTTATGATGTGGCAATCATTATGCAAGGAGAGATCAATGGCCTTAAAATGTCGATTAGGTAAGAGAGTAGATCTGTCACGACCCGTAAATCGGATTGTGATGACCTGACGTGTAGAAAAGCCTAATCCTGGCTCAGAGTGAGTAGTGATGAGCCAGTAACGAGAACACAAAAAAAAGGCAGAAGGAGAAGAATAGAAGAAAAGTATAAAAGAGATGTAAAATATAAATCCAATAGGAAATAACTCCCAAAACATGGTGGTGGTTGTAGAGCATCTATATACATGAATACAAAATACTACCCTGAGTGGGTCAACCTACGAGAGGATAACCGGCCAGCAAGGACGCCAACTGCTTATCGAATCTCCAGAAAGTATCATCTACCGCGCTAGATAACGTCCGCCGACAAAACACGTACTAGTACCTACATCAAGAAAAGATGTAGAACTGTAGCATGAGTACCAACACAACATGTACTCAGTAGGTATCATAGGCCGACTGGGCGTCAGTAAGTATAAACAAGGTAAAAGATAATCAATCAACAAATAAGGCAGTAATACGTAATGTACGATAAAAAGGCAATGACAATAATAGCTAGTGTGTGCAGTGTAGAGTCAACTGACAGTGTGTGCACAGAAGACCTGACCATGAGCGAATCATGACCCAACGCGACACGTACTTGAAGTCCGTCGTAACAAGCACAAGGAAGATCCAATAATAAAATACAAAATCAGTAATAAGCTAGACTAACAACAAATACAGTAAGTACATGAAAAATATCTATAAGACTTAGAAAAAAACAAACAAAGTTTACTAACAAACAAACTCAGCCGCCATCCCATACTACGGTGGGTACAATCAGGGAAACAATAACCCAACTGGTAGAGTAATGCAAGAGGGGTGCTGGAATAGTAAATAAGTGCCCGTGCACACCCTCCCTGGTACATCACTCAGTTAAGAGTGGACTCACAGAAGCTATCTGTATACTTCCCCAACCTCCCCCAGTACACCTCTCCCCCGGCCACGTAACATACCCTAGGCATTGCGACCCAGGTCGGAAGATCCGTGGAGGGATCCAATCCCACGTACAAAATCCCTGTAAAAAGGCATTCAATGTCGAAATTTTCAAAGCCAAGAGGATAAAAACTCGGGCTCATCCCGTATAATATATCTTAGTTAAAAAGTCAAGTACAGCCGTACCGGCAAAATTTTTCGTCCCAAAAGATCCAACTGCTACCGTGTAGGCAAGCCCAAAAATCACAATAAATACGAGAAAATAGCCTCAGATAGTGTGGTAAAATAACTACATATTGCTCATAAACGCAATCGTGAAAGATATAAGTACATGAAACCAGTTTCCGGTTATTATCTTATCAAAATCAAGTTATCATGTAAATGTTCAATGCATGCTCGCAATACAAATAAAGGTCAGGCTAGTCTAAGACTGCATCCTAAGGCCCCTAGAATAACTGACAGGCCCTAACTCGCAATACAAATAATTAACAACACAAGTAGAGCACAACAAAACAACCTACCTATATTAACTCTAAAGCCACCAACCTAAATCGGGGGATAGTTACTAAGCTCTAATCACTAGTTTAATCTACTCCCAACCTCACTACAGTCCAGAGTTCGCGTATGGAATACACATCAAAGGTGTTACTCCTCCCCCAGCCACACTACAGACTAGAGTCGGCGTGAGACACGCAGGCAGGGCAGTATAGCCCTAGGATAAGTAGTTAAGCCACAATCCAACTAAGAGCCATAGGCCGAACGAATAAGCATATCGGGACTCGAATAATTATTTCGGTCCCGCGTTGGAGCTTTACCATATATATACTATACTAATACCAATCTGAAGAAAGTAGACCGTAGCCTACTTGGAATTTGACAATATCCTCAAAAGCATGCTTCGAATATTTAAAATTACGTATGAAGCTCGGAATCAAGCGAGGCTAGCAAAAACACAACTTTCAAGTCAATACGAGAAAAATAAGATTCATATTGGTATATAACTAGTAGGGTTAAAATCCCGGCTAAAATCGAGTCTGTAAACCCTAACAGTACGAAAACTGAGAATATTTATAGCCACACATAGAATACAGCTCGTATGTCCTACGGTATAAAATAGAGCTAAATTTAACGGTAGAATCGAAAGATATTAGCCTTGGAAGTATACATTCAGTAGAAAACTTTATAATAAACGCGAGAACAAGAAATTACTCGGTAGAATTAAGCGTAAAAGAACTGAAATACATTTCTACAGATCAAAACTTACGCAGAACCCTTTCTTCTTTTTTTCTTCCTTTTCTTTCCCTTCCTTTCCTTTCCTTTTTCTTTCTGTTTGTTCTTTCTCTGTTCTTTGTTTTCCAAATGAAGCAACTTGCTTCTTTTATAATTCTAAACCCCACACATATGCATATATATAATACATAATATATAATATTAAAATAAAGTATATTCAGGTATTGCATAGACTTGTTATAAAATGACTATAACCTTTTAAATATACCAAACTTAATAAAATAATATTTATAATAAATACTTTTTGAAATAATAAAATTTTTAATTTAATTAGACTCGTTATCTCCATATATTAATATCTTTATAATTCCTTATAAAATAATAAATGTGGGACTACATTATTCGAGAAACAACGTCATAATTATTGGCAATACCTTATAAGGACTTAAAACTGTATATTTTATTTTTTACTAAAGCAAAACATAGTTATTATATAAAATAAATGCGGCGAATTGATATCCCGTTAAACTAAATAACACGCTGCCGAAAGCCTTGGGATTCGAACCAAGAGTCTCCCTAGACTAAAGCCCCCCTTTCGGAGTTAACGAAATCGTCAGATTTAAATTTCGAACATATTTTCGAGGAATTACTCTCGAATTACCCAATCTCAAATTTAAAACTCCGATAAAAAATTGCGAAAATACAAAAATGATCCCGAGGGTCATTACAAGATCGGTTCGTTTCATCCATTTTTTCCTCATCAACTTCAACTAACTCTTTTTAGAGTCTCTAAAAAATATGTTGAAGTTGGAAAACTTGTAGTATTGATCTCAAATATTTTGAATATATTGGGATCTTTTTTTAAGCGTGTGGATGAACTTCGAGATTCTCAAAAAGAAAAAATTCAAGAGGCATTAATATGGATGACTTACAACTTATAGAGGCTTAAATCAACAACTTGATCTTTCAAGAGCTTGTGATGCTAGTTGGAGATCTCATTACAGATTTTTTTGCAATTTTATTCTTATGTTTGACTCTATTCTTGATGTTCTTGGATTGCTTATTCTAGATGCACCAAAATATGAATGAAAGAGCCACAAAAATGGAACATCTCGAATCTTGTCAAGCATTCGAGGTTGTATTCATGTTGCATTTGATGAAAAATCATTTAGCAATCATATGTGAATTTAACAAAATGCTTACAAAGAAAGGAGCAAGATATTGCAAACACCATACTACCAGTTGAAGTGGCAAACAGAAAATTGCAAGTCTTAAGAGACGATGATAAGGTTCTCTCATTGCTAAGGTATCTACATTTTGTATCAATAAATGACTTTGTAATACCTAACTTTGAGGAGCCATAATGCCATATGTTAACTCTTTATGATTACGATGAAGACTTGCCGACTATACGATCATACATTATTATCGTGTCAATGTATTTTACAATATTATTAATTCACAACTTTAAGAATTAAATGTTTGTTTTGATAAAGCGATAACCTATTTGCTTTATGAAGTTGCGTGTCTGAATTCAAATTCATTTTCAAGTTTTGACATAAAAAAAATAATGAGAAATGACGGGATAGTGTCTAGATGACTATCATGAATCTAATATGGGTACTGTTGAGAATCAACTTACAAGTTACATTATTGATGTTCGTGATGTTGATGAAAGGTTCTTCAATTAAAGTGGACTTTGTGATCTTTTCAAAATATTAGTTCAAACAAAAATATTTAAATTATCATTTGGTATTTTTCTTAGTAAAATTTGCTCTACTTCTATCCGTCGCCACCACATTAGTTGAAAGAGTATTTTCGACAATAAAGTTTATCAAGAATGACTTGTGGAGTCAAATGAGTGATGTGACTTGTATAGTCAAATAAGTGATGATTCTTTTTAGTGATTGCTTGGTGCCTTATTTAGAAAAAAGTATATTTGATAATATTTTTAATGATGCTATTATTAAGACATTTCAAGATATGAAGTCTCGTAAAATACAATTGTAATATTTTATGTAGTTGCATTTTTAATAATAAAGATATGGTTTTATAGGCTTCTTCGCGTGTTTAATTTTGTTAATATTTAAATTCCCCTTTAAAGTAGTGTAATTATCACTATATTTTATAATACAAACTAGGATATTGATGATTTTCATTGTTATTAGCGTTTTATATTATTTTACAGTCATTATTATGTCAAAAAAAAATTCTTTTTGGAGGAAAAATGTTTTTATTTCGTTTTGAGACTATATTGTTAATGGTTGTACTGTAAGATGTTTTTGTTTGCTAGAATTCAAAAGACACTACTAGAAATCGTTCTCCCTCATCAACCTTGTTTTTGTTTTCTTTAAGACAATTCCTCGTTTTTGAGTTGAACTTTCACAACGATACTGGACAAGTGGTTCTAAGTTCTTCTCTTACATCTTTTTGTTCTCTTTGTGGGTCATTGCATCCTCTCCGACAACAGACTCAGTTTTCTCCATGATTTTTAGATCTTTAATAATGTATTATTTTCAAAATCACAAATTCCGCTGATGTATTCTTAAACCTATTTTGTGCTTTACTCTCTCATTTTTTGTTTAACTTGGTCTTTATTAAGACGCTACTCAGATGGGTTGAGCAACTTTTGTAGTTTATTTTTTATCTAATGTCGGTTCGAGTTAGATATACTTGTCTGTGAGTTATACTTGGTTTATATGCTAATCGGATTACTCTTCGTTTCATTTATTCTGTTGTAGTATGAACTCCTATTCCAATATATGTGATTAATCTGTAAAGGATCAAGAGGAAATAGATTGGAGCACTCCTCCAACAAATGCGCATTCTGAAGAATATGACAACATATTGCTTAGAAACTTATTAAATTCATCCCTAACTTCTAATTTCTTGTATCTTTTTTTATAGCTACCTTGGAAAAGTAGCAAACGAACACCTAGCTTTCCAGATAACACTCTTTCATTTTTCAAAGTGTATTTTTTTTTCTCTCGTTGTCATGGCCCACCCAAAAATTCATCAAAATAGTGATTATTTCATTACAAAGAATGTCTAGGAACTGAAAGTACGAAAGAGCATAAGAAGGGATAGCAGATAAGACAGATTTGAGCATCACTTTTTCGGGTAGGACTTAAAAAAATTATTTTTTCATCCTTAATCTTAATTTCACTCTATCCTTAATGAATTCTAATATTTTTTATTTTTTGATCTTCCAACCACAACAGGTAGTCCCAGATAATTTTTATTATTATCCAATTGAATAGCACCTAGCTTAGCAATAGTCTCATTCTTTTCCTGGTCAGTAGTATTTTTAATAAAAAAATATAGTCGATTTAGTAAAATTGACCTTTTGACCGGAGCATTCTTCATAAACTCTTGAAACTTCAGAAATTCTCTCACTATTTTGGGTATTATCATTACAGAATATGAAGGTGTCATCAATAAAAAATAAATATTAATAGTAGGTCTCCTTTATTTAATCTTGACTCTTGTATTTTTATCCTAGCTTTCGCTTGATTTAAAAGTCTTGAAAGACCTTTTGCACATAATATGAAGATATAAGGAGAAAGAGGATCACCTTGACTGATTCCTCTAGTGGGCCCTTACTTCCCCTGTTATATCACCATTTATATTAAATTTATAAATCAGATAGTAATGCATTGCATAGTTCAATTAATAGAGGTGTCATGGAATCCCATTTTAAGAAGTAATTTATGAATATATACCTATTCTACTCGATCATAAGCTTTAGCCATTTCCAATTTTATAGTCATATATTTTTTCTTACCTTTTCTTTTATTTTTTAGGAGATGGATAAATTCTTGCACTAGGACCACGTTATCAATAATTTGCCTATTTTCAATAAATGCAGTCTAGTTAGGGAAGATAATACTAGGGAGATAATTTTTAAGTTTTAAAGCAATAATTTTTGCTATAATCTTGTACACTGTGGAGCATAAGATAATGGGTCTGTATTGACTGATTGCATTCAGATTTTTTACTTTAGAAATGAAAGTAATAAGAGTCTGACTTTAAGAAGGTAACATACGCCCAAATCGAAAAAAAACTTTTCACGGCATTACAAATATCCTGAGAAATAATAGTTCAATATTTTTGGGAAAAAAAGAGTCATACCATCTACCCTTAGAACTTTGAGAGGATGAATATCAAAAACAACTTTTCTAATTTCTTCATCTGTAACTTTTCTAATCATTCTATCATTTACATAAGTGCCAACTAAAGGAGGAATCAAATTCAGGATGGGTTCATAGTTATCAAATCTCGAAATGGTTAATAAATTTCAATAAAAAATTTCTACTTTTCTTACAATCTCATTATGCTCTGACACCTCTAATATTGTTACACTTACGTCTCTGGATGGTCTTCATATGAAAGAAATCAATATTCTCATCACCTTCCAACAATCACAAAGCTTTAATTTTGTTTTCAATAGGCTTCTGCATTCTTATATGCTTTTCCTAACTCTTTCCTAAGGATTTTCAGCTTTGTCAAATCAATATTGCTAGGGTCATTTATAAGATCCTTAATTCCTTGATTTTTTTCTTAGAATTTCCTTTCCCCCTCGAAGCCAAGCTAGTAAAAAAGTTGTGCAATTTTTAGCTTGATACTCACCTTTTTTGGCCTTTCGTCTCTCATTTCTCTATTCCATGAGTAATGGTCCAATTGACTTTTTCCCTTCACTCCATCGTTTGTCAAAGTAAAACCTTTTCTTTTTTTAACCTAAAGCTAGGCTCCATATCAAGCAACATCACACTATGATCTGAAACCTCATTTCTAAGTGAAAAACTTTTGTAAGGTTAAATTCAAGTCTCCACTCCAAAGAACTGAGGACTCTATTAAGTCTTTCATGGATTATACCATGGTTTTCCCTAAAGAACCACCAACTTCACGATTTTTCATTAAAACCAAGGTATATGGCTCCTATATCACATAAGAAGCTTTTGAAATCTCTAAAGGATGAGGTTTCTCTAATTCTACCTCCTGATTTTTCAGAGTTATCAATAATGTCTTTGAAGTCTTCCACTATTACCCACATCGACCCCCAACTACTCGATCTATCAATAAGTTTTATAACTGATTTCACGATTAGCCTTGTCCGTGCTCAAATAAACAAATATATATCAATATTTAAGATCAATAGACAAGTCATGAATATAAGCTTCAACCTAAAACAATTTGAATGATATTGACATACCTGAATAACACCATTCCAGAATAAAATTAGTTCTCTCGCTAAAAA
>JBDJHY010000078.1:13583801-13595887 GCA_039654485.1 Withania somnifera
AGATGCGGATAGAGGTGCACCGAGAATTATTTATATTTTTAATGTGGTATGTTTGATGCTTTTGTTAGTGCAGACTAACAATGTATGATTTATGGGTAGCCTAGTATAGATAAGAAGGAAGGCTTTAGTGTTTTGTGCTTCTGGGTAATAGTGTGCGATGTGATTATTTGGGCCTTCGTGGGAGTTGGTTTCTGTTGATTTGTGATGATGGCATTTTTTTGAGTTGGAATGTCGTCGTGGTTCTATGACAGTCAGAATTAGTGAGATGACTCTTTGAGTTGAGTAAGGTTGTGTTGCAAATTATGCATATGGAATCTCAAGGATAGGTTCATGGGTTGTGTTAGACCCCGGGGGTGAATTTGAGATTGAGTGGCAGAGGCTCAGGGTTAACTATTAGCCTTGGCTGCAGGTGTGTCCCAGCGTAAACTAGATAGGTATATGGTGATTGAGTTTCGATGGGTTATGATGGGAACTATTTCTAGATAATAGAAAGTGGAGTAGTTATGCATCTATTTGGTAAAATGACAAAGTCGTGATTGGTTGGCACGTTCATAGATTGATTTTTGATATTTGATGCGACAGGGATTGTATGTGTAATTCAGGTTTGGCCGTGGTTTGGCGGACTTTCCTTGTGCGTTGAGACTTGGTAGAGCAGTTATTGTGATGGAAGTTGTTTTTTATATGTAATAAGTGCTAAGTAGTCTGGGTTTTGTTGCTTTTTAGGTAATCGTGTTGGTTTGGCTTAATGTTTTTCTCCATCAGGGTGTTTTCCCCATAGCCCGAATACGGTGTTGTTGTTTCTGCTGAAAGATTTGTTCGGTGGTGCTTGGTTTCAGTTATTATGATAGCGTAGAGAGTGGGAGTATCATTGGGTATGAAAGCATAGTGAGCGTTGCTTAGGTGTTCAGTATGTGAAGCTTGATTTAATTTATGAGAGCATAGATCTTCGATAGTATCACTTGGAGATGTTGTGATTAGGCAAATTTTTAGGGTCGGTGAGAAGTTGGGAGGATAGTTTGTACTTGGGAACTTATAGAGTGGGTTCGTTCTTTAATTTTTGTGTGAAGGTTCTCGTAGCTTCGTCTCCCCACAGCATGGCGGTGTGTTGTTGGTAAATATTGGGGTATTCGTCAGAGTAATGACTGATTTCGGCTTTGGTTTTAGTTTTGAGGTAGATTATGATCCTTTCAGGGAGTTTTGGTTGAAAGTATTGGTATTTGATCTTCAGTAGGAATGTGGTTAACTTGTATGCATAGTTTACGACTTGTGGAGTTTTCGTGGATGCCTATGTTGAAGTTTTGTCTCCTTGGTTGGAGTCTCTCTTTACTTATCGTCGCTCTATTCTGGCTTTTGAGGACAAAATTATGTTTAGTAGTGGATGTTGTAATGAACCTCATAGATATTTGCGATACATACGTGATGTTTTTTATATTAGAGTGTTTCAGTAGCTGCCCTAAGTCATTTATAACTTAATGGGATCGGTAGTTCGGTTCCCTGGCAGCTCAGTTAAGAAATATCTCAAATTGCATATTTTAGAGCCTAAACTAAGTACTCATTAACTAAAGTCAAATTTTTAGCACAGGTTCCTAGTAACGTTGGGAACCCCGTGGCGAATGTTATTTTCAGTTTCGATGAGTGGGCCCTGTCGGCCTAATTTAGGCCCAATTTTAGGCCCAGTCTGAAACTTAACATAAATTATAACATTACACTTGTATTGACATATGGAATACTTTTATGTAAGTTTTAGAGCATTTGGTGATTGTTTAATATTAGTCGGAGTAATATTTTCAAGTTTGCAGCGCTTTATCGTAGGATGATTGGTAGGCTCCGTGTGGCAATCTATGGGCTTGTATCTTTAATAATTGTACTAAATAGCATCCGTGGTTGGTAATCTAGGTGGTTATAGTAACCTTGTACCATTCCTTTTTCCGTTCTGTTGATATATATATATTGGCATCTGGTTTTGTAAGGTGCCTATGACTTAGCAGTTGTTTCGAGATACCTGTGCAGGACATAGGTGGTCGCTATTACATGATCATACATATATATATGTTTGTTGATATGTTATGCATTCATGACATGAGAGTTTGGGCCTTTGGCTTCAATGAGAGTGTATAGGGGCTGGGCCAGTATCAGCATCTGATTGTTGAGCCATGAAGGATAGAGATTGATTCTAGTAATAATGATGGATAATAACATAAACCAATAATTTTGAATATTTTAATAATAATAATATAATTACTAACCTTTCAACTATTTTAGACTCAGTGTGGTATCGAGTACCGGATAATTTTATTTTACTTATTTAGCTGAGACTTTACATCCTGACACAGGGAGTTATCATTTGACTAATTAAATGTTGGGACTTGTGACCAAATCCTACAGCCATTGGAACTTGAGTCCGTCGTCGCACAGTATGAGTATAACTTTTTGACACTTATCACACTTACTAGTTGTGGAGACTTGATGATACTTAGTCTTTTGAGGATATTGGTGATACCATTATATTGAGGCGTTATACACCCTGACTTGCCGAGTATGACTTGATGATATTATTAATATGAGGTATCAAATGCCATACTTGAAACCCTTGAGGCTCTATGATTTGGGATGTGAGGTTATGATGATGTTAGAGATCGTACGTGGTGACATACCTCCATGGACCTTGCCTCTGGGCTCCGGTGACACAGAGGGAAGGTATAGGACGGAGGATATACCGAGAATATTTAGGTTAGCCTTCCATGGGTTCTACCTGCTGGACCTAGGGTACCGGAGGAGAAGTGTACGCAGGACTGGTTACTTCATACGATTGTATTTACTTTTCTGCAGTTTTTTTCTTCAGTGTACCCTGGTAGTATGTTGATGCCTACCGGTGAGCACGTTTTTGTATACGCTGCACTTCTATCTAGGAGACTTGAAAGCATTTATATGCTTTATTTTAGTAGTGTTATTACTGTTTAACTATTGTATTATTAATCACATATACTATTGCAGGAATTCCTGGTACGTTTTTCCTTCATAGCATGAGATCTTGTTATGTGATTAGTTAGCGATACATGCCTACTTGTTACTTGATTCTTATTTAAGTAGATAGCTTGCATAATGTACTATTTTTTTTGGTGACCCTATTTATTGTCTTATGTTATTTATTGCTTTTATTATTGTTATGTTCCTAGTGGGCCCTCAAAGCCTACTGGGTACGGGATTCTTCGACAGCTTGTACTCATACTACACTTGTACATGTGTAGATCCGAGTACAGGTGCCCGAGCGTGATTACAGATCACTGTTTGTGTAGATTATATTGATTTTTAGAGATTCAAGGTGAGCTTGGCATCCGAATTTTCCTGCTTCTCTTTAGCATTAGTATTTCTATTTGATCTCCAAGTGTTTTTGGAGATACAGTTGTATTAGACATTTTGATTCTTTGTTCTGTACTTAGGTTTACATTACACTGCTACCTGGTTTTGGGCATTTATTTTTTATTTCTATTACTTCTATATTTATTCATCTATTGTTTATTACACTTGTGTTTTCCGCATTTGATATAGTAGTCCTCCGCTTCGGCTTCGGACTACGAGGTTGGTTATCCTACTGGTGGTATAGTAGGTGCAATCATGATTCGAAAAATGGGTCATGACATTGGGTATAGGTACATTTATGGAAGGAGAAGTTCCACACAAACACAAGGGAAGCTAAACCTTAGGGGTGACGGTCCATTTCAAGTACTTCGATGCATCAATGACAATACATACAAACTTGATCTGTAAGATAAGTATAATGTCCATGATGTGTTTAATATCGTTGACTTGTCTCTTTGTGGTGTAGGTGAATGCATGGATTTGAGGACGAAATATGGTTTACCTACCCATTTTTAGTTTGGATTTTGACCTTGCTATTTATATAGAAATATGGACTTGTTTTATTTGTCTTGAAACATGTGTTATTTTTTTCTAGCTTCATGAAATTTCAAGCTTTGTACGTGATTTTTGAAGATTCAGGAACATTTCTCGAGGTCATTTCTCAAATCTAGGTAGGCTACTATATACTTTCTTCAGCCTGAGTATTAGTTTAGTTTATGTATGGTAAAGCGCCAGCTCGATGCTGGGATTACTAGTCAGGCCCCAATGCGCTTATTCTTTCGGCCTATGGCCTACTTAGCTGGATTGTAGCTTAACTACTTATCCTGGGGCTATATTGCCTTACTCACGTGTTCAACGCCGACTCTGAAATGTAGTGTGGTAGGAGAAGGAGTAACATTTTTGGTGCATATTGTTAGTACGTTGACTCTGAAACGTAGTGAGGTTGGGCAGGGGATTATACTAGTAGTAGAGATGAGTAACAATCCCCTAATTTTGGTTGGTGGCATTAGAGCCAATCTAGGTAATATTATTATTCTATGTTCTATCTGAGATGTTGTATATGATTAGGGCGTGTGTGGTCCTCTAGGCCATAGATAGCTAGATGCGACTTTGCTAGTTAGTTAGCAGCCATATGTAATGACTTTGCACCTAGCCAGGTACGGATATGCTGGACAGTTAGCTGTCTTATGTGATGACAGTGTACCTAGCTGGATACGGCTTTGCTGGGGTAGCTAGCATCCCTAATTGATGATATTTTTGCCTAGCCCAGTATAAGACTAGGAATGAGTTGTATTTGACATGACAAACCCTGACCCAGTGCAAGTGATGGTGGGTTGGTACCAAGTACCCAACAGAAAAGGGAAAGGATATGATGAGAAGGATAGAAATAGAACACAAGAAAATACTGAACATAACTCCATAGAACCTGGTATCGTGGATGTAGAGCATTTATATACAGAAAGGTAAAAAATACAACCCACAATAGGGAAAGAACTACAAAATAGCTATCTAGACTTGAAGTAGAACAGTTGTAGAGACAGAAGGAAGACTGGCCAGCATGAACACCAACTGCTAACCATACCTCCTAAGCAGCACCAAGCTAGTCCACACGATCACGTCCACCCTGATAACTCATACTAGGACCTGCATCAGGAAAAAATGCAGAAATATAGCATGAGTATAAAAATAATGAGTACCCAGTAGGCATCATAGGCCTACCGAGAAAAACTAAGCATAATCAAGGTAAAGAGAGATCAAATGCAAATAGGGGAGTGACACAAAATATACAACAGAAAAGGGGTAACTACAATAATAGCTAGTCAGTGCAAGGGAGGGTCAGTTATCAGTATGTGTAGTACCAACTAATAAGTATGAAGGAAGGGCCACAAGAAAATAATGAACAAATGTGACACGTACCTAGAGATTCAAGGTAACCAACACAAGGAAGGGATAATAAGGGAATACAAAACCATCAACCAGCTAAGATAACAGAAATTACAACAAGTGCACAATTAATATCCACCAGAGACAAAAAGGAACAAACAAATTCTACTAGAAAACAAACTCAGCTAGAACCCTATTTTACTGATAGATACAATCAAGAAACAAGGTAACCCAACAAGTACTTCCCCCATAAGTCCCGAAGGGTACAAATTAACGCGTAAGGATGCAATGCAAAGGGGTGTTGGAAAACTCAATACGTGTATGTATGCTCCATCTCTAGGGTACTCCCGAGTAAAGAGGGACCATGGAGGACTCAAATCATATACCATTACTCCCCATATACCTTTCCCCTAGGTTGTGCGTCATGCCATAAGTATAGCGACCCAAGATAGAAGGGCCCATGGAGGAACTTGAACCCGCTTTTAAAACCCCATAACAAATCCACCAGTAGTATAGTCATCAACCAGAAGTTTCAAAGCTTGGGCTGAACCCATATATCATATCTCAATAAAAATTCAAGTCGAGCAATTTGGAGAAAACCTAATCTCGGTAACACCCAACTGTCGTTGTGTAGGAAAATCTAGAAAATCATAGTGATAGTGAGAAAATAGCCTCAGTGGTGTGAGAAAATAGCTCAGATACTGCTCGTGAGCACAGTAATGGAAGATATAAGTATATATGAAATAAGTTTCTAGTTATCGTTTTGTCAAGCCTAGTCACAAGGTACATCCTCTCCTAGCCCGACTACGATCCCGATCCATGGTACCAAGTTCTGGGGAATTACATTCAGTTGTGTATTTTTTGTGTTTTATATCTATCCTTTATCTTCATCTCCTTTCCCTTTTTTGTTAGGTACTTGGTACCGGCTCACAACCACTTTCTCTGAGTCAGAGTTAGGCTTGTATATAAGTGAAATGTATATGCCATCACAACTCAATTTTTTGGGTCGTGACAATGGTCCATTAGCAAAAACTTATGGTGACAATCAAACAATAATTTTTACGATCATGTTACAAAGCTACCATTCAAGTTGTCATCAGACCAGATAACATACCACATGTAGAAAAATTGTTAATAGTAGATGTTAAAGATGCATTCGTAATAAAATATAACCTACTAGATATATCATATGTCATTACTTCTTCATACCATAATTATTTTAATTCATTTTACAATGACTGTAAAAAAACATCAATCAAATTTGTTAGATTATGAAAACTCAACTTAATACAACTTAGGAATATGCTAAAACTTTTTATGTACAATTATTGGGAGATTATATGGCGTAAGAGATGCAAGCCAGCATGAATAAGGTGTAGTACAAGTAGAGAATAGTGTGAAACCATCTGCACACAGGCCCTTCCCAGTCTTGCATTTCTGGGTTACTGGAAAACTCAGGATAAATTCTATCGAAATGCTTCCAATCTTCTCTATCCGATGAATATGACAAGACACCATATAGACTTTTTTTATTTTTACGATGACATATCATCTGTGGGGCAGAACTCATGGATGCATATAATTTGTTTAACCTAGGAATAAGAGATAAATGATACATCTCCTTAACGGGAATGAATTTACCACCTGGAGTACGCCTAAAACAAGCATGTCCAAAAAACTTATAGTTCTCTAAATCACCATCATTCAAATTGGAAACCAGTTTCATTACCTAATAGAAATTATTAGGTATGTTGAACTCTGGATCAACCATTTCTATAAAAATAAAAAAACGATCAGCAATATCATCCATACCAAATACATCAATGTGATTTGATACACCAAAGTAACAATAAATATAGCTAAAATAAATAATATAATAACTATAACTACACAACTAAATAAGGTAAAAAAATTAAATTTTAACAAGAAGATATTCAATATCCTTACCTTCAATAACAAATGGGAGAGAAATTGAGGAGGGATTGAGAAAATATAGAGGGGTGGAGTAGTATCTTGGGACAGTTTAGGGTAGAGGGGGCTGGTGGATATAAAAATTTTCTTTTTTGAGGTAGGAGGGGAGGGGGAGGGTTACAGGTCAATGATTTGGGAAAAAGAGTAGAAAAAAGTAAGAGAGAGAGAGAGTGGGCTGGTGGATATAAAAAATTTCTTTTTGGAGGCAGGAGGGGAGGGGGGAGGGTTACAGGTCAATGATTTGGGAAAAGGAGTAGAAAAAAGTAAGAGAGAGAGAGTAAGAGAACGAAATGAGAAAAAATAAGGGTTGAGTCGGATTATAGTAAAGAGAAAAGTGACAGACATTTTGGTTTTGTCCATCGCGTTTTCGTTTTAATAAAACGATGGACAAAACCACTTTATCCATCCTTTATTTAATTTTTTTATTTTTTAAAAAGACATGAATAGTCTGGTATATTCTTTTATTAAAATAAATATAAAATATATTTATAAATATTTTAGCCAAAAAAATCTACAAAAAACAACGAACAAAGTCACTTTGTCCGTTGCTTTTGTCAAAAATAAAAAATAATAACAAAGTTAAAAAAATGAAGGACTTCATGGTTTTTTCCATTGCTTTTTGGTTTATCGTTTTTTGAAACTTTTTTTAGTAGTGTCAATTCTCATTAATTTATAGAATAACATGCCTTTATATGGATAAAATATTGGGTTTAAGTCCTGATGCACCGTAGTGATGATATAATAATGACAAGGCAAAATAATGTGTTTTTGATGAAAAGTCATGAAAATTTAACCATTGATTTACTTCATTAAATATGAGCATGGAGGAGATTAATAATAATAACTTCTAGAGAAGAAATTATTTGAAGTCTGTAATACTTTAAAAGATATAATTAGAGAGATTCTCTATGTTATATGTATGCCTCGATTTTCACATGAAGAAGCAATATGTTAAAAGAGGTTCTAAGCTATCATAGTTTGATAGGCTTAAGGCACGTTCAAATATTCATGCTTCATTCTATGAGGAGAATGTGGTGTCATTAAGTTTGAATTTATTGGTGCTCCATTCCATGAGGAGAATGAGGTAGCATTAAATTTGAATGAATACGAATTGTTAAAAATACATTCAAATAATTATATTTAATTTTTGAAGAATAAGAAATTTTGATTGATGTTACAAATATAGATCAATTCTCTAGGGTGAATGTGATAGTATTAGTAAAACTTATAATATGAACGTGTTCTTGGTTGTAAAGATAGCATGACCCACCTTTAGAAGAGGTAGAATAATTGAGAAAAAAATTCTCAAAATTTTCTTCCGAAGTAGTTAATCTGAGATTTACTCATGAAGTTATAACTTTGAGATTTACTCAAGCAAATAGCACATATTATGGAAAATTTGAAGTTTACAAGAATAATTTTTTTATTTGTTGGCATAAATAAATTTACCGTTCTGAAGATGTGCATACTGAGTATTAAACATATATTGAAGAACTTGAAGATTCTTTAAGAATTGCTTATGTTATTTGTTCTCATGATAAGTTGATTAAATCAGCTAATGTTCAGATTGGATCCCTTAAAATTCTGAAGATTTATAAAGATGAATATGGGCCCGTTCACCTATCATGCCATATGTTAAAATGATGCATTTATAAAATGATCACATGTGCATATATTATTAACCTACAGTTTGACATTTTTTGCTTGCTCAATATAACTGATTTGATGATACAACTTCAATTAGGGATAAACTGATTGAGACTCAAATACAAATTAAAATAAGAAAAACATATGTGAATTCAACAAATAATCGAAATCAGATGAAGAATTTAATTAGATTTTAACATGTAAACTCTAACTTGATTCCACAAATGAGAGAATACAAGGCTTGAAAATCAAATTAGATGAAGCTAACAATCAAGTCGATAAATGCACGCCTACATGATTAACTATGTGAAGAATGAATTCCATCGAACTACACGCGATCACACTAAGAGATCTACGAATTAGCTATCTAGCTATCACTAATCACTACTCAAACTGTCAAGCTAACAAGCTATTACAATTCAATTCACTCTCAGTGCAAACTAAGCTTTACAATTCAAGTATAACTAGCATTTATACTAGTGGCTTATTTTAAAACTGAAAATTGGTGCTAAAGGCCGTGTAGGCTCACACATTATGCACTTATGTCGTCAAACAAGAGTGATGATGCTCCCTTTGTGCACTGGAATCACGAAAATTACCAATCTAGTCTTAGATATTGCTTGAAACTTTGGCGAACATCATGCAGGATCAGAAATGAACTGATATCTTTGGCAATGGCACCATTCATCGACAAAATGTCCAGAAACTCCCCTTTGCCCTCTTTCAACTTCCAAAGCCTCCAAGCTATCTTTGTCACAACCCGAAAATCAAGTTGTGATGGCATCTATATCCACCTATGGACAAGCCAAACCTCAGCCAAAGCATAAAGAGATTGGCCAGTACTAAGAATCAAAATAAAGGAGAAGGGAGATAAAAAGAAGTAAATAGAAGAAGAGTACAAATATACACAACTAAAAATAGCTCCCCCAGAACCTAGTATCATGGCTTTAAAGCATCTATATAAAATAAAATACAAAATACAACCCACAACGGGGCTAAAACTAAAAAATAACTATCTAGACTCCAACTAGAACAGTTGTGAAGGAAGAAGGAGGTCTGGACAACATGAATGCTCATCGAGTCTCCTAAAACAGCACCAAACCAGCTCGTACAATCGCGTTCGCTCTGCTGACTCATACTAGGATTTGTATCAAAAAAAGATGCAGAAGTGTAACATGCGTACCAAAATCAACCGGTACCCAGTAGGCATCATAGGCCTACCAGGAAAAATTAAGCATAAGAAAGATAAAGAGCGAACAAAAGCAAATAGGTACTAGTATTTAATATACAATAGAAAAGGGGCAACTGAAGTAATAGCTTGTAAGTGTGGTAAAGGATCATTTAGCAGTTTTTGTAGCATCAACTAAGAACTATGAAGGAAAGTCACTATCAAGGTATAACACACAAAACCTAGTCCATAAACAAATTATGACCAAACACGACACATAACTGGAGCTCCAACGTAACCGGAACAAGGAGGGAACAATAAGATAAAGAGGAACATAGGGAATATATCCATTGAACATAATAATAACTAAGGCAAGGATAGAAATCGACAACAAGGAAGAGTAGCCACAAATCCTAGCTAGAAACCCCAATAGGACTTCCCTCTTAATCCCCAAGCAGTGTAACCAAGCATAGAGCATGCAATGCATAGGGGTTCCGACAAGTAAATATCTCTCGTACGCACCCTCCTCGGTCATAAGACTCGTTGAGGAGTGGAAACATAGAAGATTCCCTATATACGTACCCCTACTACTCCAATATATCCCTCTACGTGGTCTGGGGGTCCGTGAAGGGATCTAATCCCACGTACAAATCCTCATAAAAAGTCTACTAGTGGAAGAGTCATCAGGGAAAAATGACAAAACTCAGGATCAGCATGTATATCATATCTCAGTGAAAACCCCAAGTCAAGCCATGCAGGAAAAATCAAAATCTCAATAAAACCCAGTTGTCTCCATGTAAGCGATATCCAAAAATCACAGTGGTAGTAGAAGATAGCTCCATAATGCTCATGAGCGCAGTCGTGGAAGATATAAGTATAAAAAAATCATTTTTTTGGTTATTACTCCATCAAAATCAAGTTACCTTTTATAAATATTAATGAATCCTTTCAACATAAATCTACTAAATAGACTAAAATGGTCTAAGGCTACTAACTGGAATCCATAGAATGGTTGCCACGCCCTAGTCACAAGGAAAATCCTCTCCTAGCCCAACTATGGTCCCGAGCCATGAGTAATCGCACCAAAGAAGCCATAACTACCCAGCCTTCTAAGGGTAAAGTAAAACATAGACCTGTAATAGGCTTGCTCTAGGCTAGGGTACAATATCATTACACATGGCTGCTAACTATCTAGCAAAGTCGTATTCATATGGGTACTGTCATGACCCAATTTAACAGATCATGATGGAACCTACTATACCACTAGTAGGAGAACCAGACCCCATAGTCTGAAGCCGAAGTGGAGGACTACTACATTAAATACGGAAGTATATCAAAAGTCAAGATAAAAATAATACTTTGTGGAAGCCTTAAATAATAACATAATCTACCCAAAATCTGGTATCAGTATCAAACGAACCACTAAGTATAGAATGATAAAACTGAAGTAAGTGTAGTATAAAGATGTCTCCAAAATACAATGGAGATCAACAAAACATAAGTCCAAAGAGAAGCAGGAACAAGCTGGACGCCAAGCTCACCCTGAATATCCAATGTGAATAAGATTCGAATGAACTGCTATTTGTATATCATGAACGGGAACCTATACTCGGATCTGCACATGTACAAGTGTAGTATGAGTATAATTCATCGAAGCAACCCGTACCCAGTAAGCTTTGAGGGTCCACTGAGCATATAATAATAATAAAAGTAGTAAATAACAGAGTACAAGAAAAAGGTCACAGAAGCAAATAGTACAATGCGAGAACCAACAACTCAATTACAAATCAAGTGTCAAATAGACGGATATCGCTAGCTAATCACATAACAGAACCTTAGACAAAGAAAGAGAACGTACCTGACATCCTTGAAACAACAAATGTGAAATATAACATAATAAATGGGAATCAAAGAAGATACGAGTCGAACATTGTCGGTTTACTGGTAACCTCAACTGAAAGGATAATTAACTGAATAAGAGTGTAAAGAACTAATCTCACAAACATGAAATAGTAAGTAACCAATAAGGACAACTATCCAGTGATACGAATAATAA
>JBDJHY010000078.1:13605531-13618451 GCA_039654485.1 Withania somnifera
TAACTTGTAAACAAAACCTCCAATACACAAACTTGAGGTCAATCTTGACTCTGTTTGGTATTCCAAAGCTAATGAAACTGTCAGAATTTGATTTTGAGCTCGTCTTGAAGGAAAGTTGACCTTAGTTAACGAGTATTTAATATAAGGCTTTAAAATATAAACTTTTAGATATTTCTCAATTGATTTGCCACAGATCTGAACTGTCGATCCTAGCAAGTCATAAATGACTTGGGGAAACTCCTAAAATGCTCTAAGATTCAAGATATCTCATATTTATCATAAATAACCATGAGGGTCATTACAGAACTTGAGTGGGTGGTACTAGGAGATGTCACTTATTGAAGACTGCGGTATGGCATATGACATGGCCTCGAGTGCATGACCTTGACATCCTGTTGACTTGAGATTATGGTGTTGGCACTTAAATCATCCTTTAGTACACGACCTCAACATCCCGAGATATAGATGGATATAATATAAGTTAGGTATACGGGAACTATAGGAGAGTGCTCACAGTTTTCCATCATGGGACCTACCATTTTGAATAATTGAGGATGCCAAAGAAAGGGTATATAAAGGAGGTAAGGTATGCAGATGAGATCTATCATTAGGTCCATCCTACCAAGCCATATGTCAAAGGGGGAGGATGCAGTGTTCTACGATTACTTTTACACCTTAATGTCCGCTTCTATTTCATAATTTGAGTTTGTTTGTGCCTTTGGACTTAAAGGGGAGGCCACATTAGGTCCTTGGATGTTCTAAATTATCTTATTGATGGTATAAGATGTTAGGTAGGTTTGTTTTCCTAGGTAGTTATTTTAAATGTACTATTAACGGGAATATGGCGTTAGTGGGTTTTATTTTCTATATTCTATGATTACCTTATTTTTTTCTTTTTGACTTGATTTATTATTTGTTTTTCTTTAAATTTGTTGGATTTTATTCATAGTGCATAATCTTGACTAGCTAGTTACTACATTGGAGCTCTAGGAATGTTTTATGTTACTAGTATCCTCTACCGACAGTTAGAGTTTTCATTGGTTCACATTAGTTAATTGTTCCTTGAGTATGGATCCTTCCTTATAGTTGGTTTCCTTTCTTGCTTTGTTAAGTTGTGACTTGGTTACTTGGTAGGTTATTATCTAGTCTTATTTTACGCTCTTTTGCTTTCTTATTCTCCCTTTTTATTGATGTTCCTCTAGTGGATCAAGTGCATACTCTCTCTCTTCCCTTCATGATGAAATTCTAGACTAGTCTTATATGATACTTATAACCTTCTTGTACTTCCTCCTTATTAGTTGCCAGTCTAACTTACTTATTGGATTCCTTTTTATCCTTTACTTGTACACCTTTTTTTGTTATAATCATGCCTTTATTGTTGTTTTCGCTATTACATTAGTTGTGCCTTATGATCTCCCTTTCGACCTATGATGTCTATTGGGTACCTATTGTTGTTGGCACTCATGCTACACTTATACGTCTTTTTATGATGCAGGTCTCAGTGCGAGTTATTTTTGAGGAAATGGCTCGTGTTCTTTAGCTTTTTTAGGAGATTCATAGATCATGGTAAGACATGGAATTTAGTATGCCTTTCTCTATCCTATCAACTTCTACTCCATTTGTAGTCAAAGACAAATTGTTCTTTGAATGGTGTAAAAATGATGTATTCTGTTAGATTCAGATGCCTTCTTTACTTCTGATACTAGATCTTAGGGATATTTTCCTTCTCTTTAACTTATGTTTTCCTCCTATTGTTGGGTTTGGGGTTTTAATGCTTGCTACTCTAGATGGAATATTTCATCTTGTCTTTCGGTAGGGCTTGGTTAATGATCCACATTTTCCTTGAGTGAGCTGGGTATTAATGCTAATTTGTTCAAGGTTTTTAATCCATATCACCTCCGTTGACTAGATTGATATAGAAGGACGTTCCCTTCCACTGGTCAGTTGAGTGTGAGTCTATTGATGTAGAAGGACGTTCCCTTCCACTAGTTAGTTGAGTGTGAGTCTATCTTTATGAGGCTGAAGTAGTTGCTAAAAACTTCCCTGGTACTTTCCTTTCTAGTTGAGGGTAAGCCCTATATGGTTATTGTGATGCTTTCAATGTTAGTTTGGGTTGTGTTCTGATGTAGCAGGTCATGTCATTAATTATGCTTCAGAGAAACAAAAAATATAATGAGTGCAACTACCCCACCCATGACTTAGAGTTGGCGGTGATAGTTTGCGTGCTTACGATTTGGAGGCACTATATATGTGGCATCCATTGTGAGATATATACTAATAATAACAATTTGTAGTACATTTTGAGTTAGATAGAGCTTAAAATGAGGCAATAAAGATGGATTGAGTTGCTAAAGGACTATGATATAAGTATTTTATATCATCTGGCAAGGCTAATATGGTTGCAGATGCCTTGAGCTAGAGGGAGATTAGTATGAGTATCATAGCTTTTATATTAATTTTTGAGAGACCGTTCTCTTACGATATCAAATTCTTTGCCAATCAGTTGGTTAGATTGGATATGTCATCTCTAGAGATGGTTGTTACATATGTTTGAGTTTAGGTTTGACTTATTTGATCAGATTTGATAAAGCTAGTATGAGGATGCCTGTTTGATTCAAATTTAAGATAAGACCTTAAGGCATGACTTTAGCTGGTCTACATTACACTCTAATGGTGTATTATGGGTCCATGGTTGTCTTGGTGTTCCTCGGGTTAGTGGGTTGATTTAGACTCAGATCCGTGAGGCCTAGTATTCCATATATTCTATCCATCTGGATACTTCTAGGATGTATCTTGATTTGCATTAGCATTATTAGTGGTGGGGGATAAAGAGAGATATTGTAGCTTTTATGTCTTGGTGCTTGAATTATCAGCAAGTGAAGTTCGAGCACCGGAGAACTAGTGGTGATATGTAGAGACTCTCTATTGCCGAGTGGAAATAGGAGCATATTACTATTGATTTCAATTTTTGCCTTTCTTGCATCTCTAAGAGTTGTGATTGCAGTTTGGTTATCGTGGATCATTTGACCAAGTCATCTTATTTCCTACTAACAGACTCGCTTAGGATGCTGAGAGGTTATTTAAGTTGTATGTTCATGAGGTGGTTAGCCTCCATAGGGAACCGATTTAAATTATAACTAATAGAGGCCCTCAATTTACATCTCAGATTTAGAGAGAAGTACAAAGGGAGATGGGTACAGAGATTTCCTTGAGTGCAATGTTCCATCCTTAGACTGACGAGCAGTCCAAGAAGACTATTTATGTGCTTTAGGACATGTTGAATGCTTGTGATTTTGATTTCGGAGGTAGTTTGGATAGGCACTTGGCACTGCCAGAGTTTTTTTTTAATAATAACAATTTTCACTCTAATATTTAGATAGAACCATTTGAGTCCTCGTATGCAAGGCACTGCATATCACCTATTGGTTTGTTTGGTGGTAGGGAGACTCATCCTCAGGGTTAAGATTAGCTCCGTGATATAGTTGATAGGGTACAGTTATCTAGGATAGGCTTCAAACAATGCAGAGTAGGTAGAATTCCTACGTGGATCATAGGCTTTGATCCTAGGAGTTCAATGTTGGTGATATGGTCTTTCTATGTGTATCACCCATGAAGGCCATTATGAGGATTGGTAAGTGAGGTAAGCTCATCCCTAGGTTCATTGGGAGGTATGAGATAACAGTTAAACTTGTATTTTTTTATAAAATTTCCTTACCTCCAGAGTTAGATGTTTTTCATGTCATGTTTCATGTGTCTATGCTTCGCTGGTATATGCCAGACCCATCTCATGTGTTTAGTCAAGACTCTATTAATCTAAATGACCATCTTACCTATGTTGAGGACATTATTAGTAGAGATGCTAGGCGGCTTAGATCCAAGGATATTCTAGTTGTAAAGGTTCATTGGGTGCATATACATATTGAGGAGGCTATATGGGAGATAGAAGATGATATACGAGCCCAATATCCATATATATTTGAGCCTTCAGGTACTACTCTTTTTTTTTCCTTCTAGGAAGAACGTCCTTTTAGTGGTGGATGTTGTAATGACCCGTGGTCATTTAATTTCCTTTTTGAATTTTCTGTGTTATACTCTTCTGTTAGCTTCCCCATATCTTTTATGACTTGTTGGATTGGTAGTTTGGTTCCCTGTTTTGAAGTCTTAACTTGAAATAGTGGAACTTGAGAGTGGATTCTTAGTAAATTATCTCGTAATCATATTCAGATAGTTTCGTTAGCTCTGAAATGCCAATTTTTGTCTAGATGGACCTTTGGTTCATGTCTCGGGGTTTTCTGTTTGAGTTTTTGCTGTTTTAGGGAAATTCAGTTTAGGCAAAGTTCAATTTTGAGCCTTGATGGATTTTGGTGATCGAAGCCTCAGACTAGAATTCTGATGCTTCCATAGAATTTCAAATGTCGAACTCAGGAAAGTTGGGTTATTTTCATGCTTCTCGAGGTATCTATACTTATTTTAGAGGCCTGTGTTGAAAGTTAAAATGTAGTTGGTTTGGTTCAGCTTGTTATAGGGGTGCTTTTTGTTTAAATGACCTTGTATGATCGGTTGGTCGATTTCATTTGAGTTTGGAAGTCATTTCCATGAAGTTTTCATATTTTGTTAGTCAAAGATCGTGTTCGATTCTATTCCAAGCCCCTCATTAGAGTTTTTAGAATTTCTAAAAATAATATTTTTGCTATCAACTATGTAGGCCACAATTTTTCTCCACATTATCAGAGTCTTCTTTCCTTCTTGTTCATGTTCGTGGAGAGTTTTTCCCTAAGCCTAACAGGTCGATCCTCTCTACGCATCCACCCTAACCCTTAACGTTAATCGGAGGGTGCTGCCTCAGAGGTAGAGGCTTAATGGCCTTTTTATGTAATTTCCAGCTTTATTATCTTACATGCAAAACTAATTTTCCCATTTTATACATATATTTTCTCGATCTCTATAGTGAATTCTTAAGGTGTGCTTGTGGAGCATTGGGGTTGCCTTGCTAACGTTCTTCCATCGTTTTAGGGTGTTTTTCAGTTCTCTTCCATCTTATAAGTTCTTCATTAGTTCTTTCATCTTACATAAACTTTCTTTGGCTAATTAAGGACCTATTTGGTGTCTGTTTAAGCTTAATTTTGAACCGCAAGTTCCCTGGCTAAAGCCTACCTCCTGGTATTTTTATTTTTTATTTTTTGTGTTGTGGGGTCAGTGAGCCCATTTTAGGACCAATTTTCAGCCGAATTACACTTGGAAATATGGGTATTATTCTTCATGTTCTGACTTATGGAATATGTTTTTGATAGTTTCGAGGCTTTCTGGGAATCATACTATGGTATGGGATTCTTGCACACTTTGTGAGGATTTTCACCAATGTTCAGGTAGACTAGGTTTACTTATCTCTTAGACTAGGCCATGCAGAGTATTTATGTGGTGATGGCTAGTTATTAGGATGTCTTGTTGGTTTTTAGCTGTTCTCTACCAATAATCTTTTGTTTTTTATCAGATCTAGGGTCCCGTAGAGGGAAGTAGTAGGCTTTGGGTTATAGATTGATATTCTAGCCTTGCACTTTAGAGCATGTGTTAGGTTGTATTATTATCTTAGAAGAGTTGTGTGCTTATATGGTGGCCTTTGAACGATCTTAGACGATATTGAGAGCCATTTATATGTGTTGTATAGTTTTGCAGGTATGCAATGCACGGTTGGCTTACATTGAGGTTATCGGGTGGGACCCCATGTTATTATGAGATGGTCAAGACTTAAAGATACAAAAAATGGGATTTTATAAGATGAAGGTAACTAGAAAGAGTTTTATGTAACTAAACCTTCACGACCATAATGCGGTATGGAACTATTTCCATATATAAGATAGGACTGAGGTTTCCTTATCTATAGGTATCACTATTGTTTGGTATGGAGGTAGGACCTCCTATGGTGAGTCATGAGTGTTATATTAGAGCTGGGAGCCGTGATCTATTATTTAAGGTGGGACCTCCCGTGCATAGTTAAGAGCTCCTTCGGAGGTGGGAGTTCCCATGTTTTGGCAGAGATCAGTTATTTGGAGGTGGGACCTCCCCAGTTAGGTTGAGAGACATCATTTTTATACTTTACTTCTACCCCTTAAATTCATCTCTATGCACTGTATGTACCTATCAGGCCTGCAATAGAGGTCATAATAGGTCCTTCGATGCTCTACTTGTACCTACCAAAGAGATGGGGCGTCAAGTAGGTTATGCTTATTTTCTTTTCTATTTGTACCCAATGATCTTATGGGGATAATTTTGGGCTATATCTACTATTTACTCACCTGTTGCTAGCGTAGTTCCCATATTCGTATTCTCTACCTTATTACTACTTATGCTCAGCTGGAGTATGGGTACACCTTCTGTATTTGGTTTCTTGAGGCTATGTGGTAGTTTGTTATTCTATAGTACGTAAATACATAAACCTAATTGCTTAGAAGATGTATCTTACCTCCATTGTGCATAGTTATATACTTTTACCTGATGTTGACTTTAGCTATACAATTAGTTTTGTTTTTGTTTACTTATTCCTATGACCTATTTTATTCTCCTCTCCTTTACCTTACAATACTTTATTTAGACTGGTCGGCCTGTGATGACTAATAGGTATATGTGTTTGTGTACTCATGCTGCACTTCTGTATTATTTTCGTGGTGCAGTTACCAATGTGGGTCATTAGAGGTGGCGTGATGATTTGGACTACATTGCTATTGCCTGGATACTATGATGAGCTTCTGGCATACAGGATGATCGTGTCTTCCTCTAGGTTCTATCTGCTCTATTTTTTCCCAACAGGCTATGTCCTAATTTATACTTGTAGGAGCTAGTATATGTTGTATATTTCATTTGTATATGTCCTAATTTTTTTCCCAACAGGCATACAGGATGATCGTGTCCTATTTGTAGCTCTACATGCCATTGACACGAGGTTTTGGGCTTGGTTATGTTATATATATTCCTCCATTGCCCTTATTTGTTGCTTTCACTTATTGTTGTTCGTTGAGAGCTGTTATGGCCCATTGCTTGTCACTCTAGGCTGTAGGTATAGGTTATCGAACATATGAGTTTTTGGCCCTATCATGACTCAAGTTTGGGCCATGACATATTAATGGGCTCAATGCAATTCCATTGAGAATAAATTCTTGTATAGTCTTGCTCATGGACCATTAATAAGTTTTATTTGTCATTCAATTTTTTTTAAAAAAATTGATTACAAGTTTCACACAAAATGTCATGGTAGTGCAAGATCAACAATGAACAATGGAGTTTGTATGTCAGATCAAAATTTTAGTGATTTTTATGATCGGATAAAAGATAATATACAAGTGTAATAACGTAAAAGACCTTTAAAGAAAATTAGATTATTCAAATGTGAATGGTTTTACCCAATAGTGAATGTTGGTGTTGAGAAGCATAATTAGTAGAAATTGATTCATATTAACCATCGTATTGAATATAAAAAATATGAACCTTTTATTCCTTCTATACAAGCAACTCAAGTGTTTTATGTGCCTTATCCTAGCAAGAAAAAGGGCATGGATGATTGGAAAAATGTATTTTAATACCTTGAACTTTATACTAGAGGTTGTTTAGGCTAAAATAATGAAGTATGTAAATTTTCAATGAAATTTAATTTGTTACTGTTTTTATAGAAGGGTCCATGGACTGTCAAATAGTTTGAACGATCGTGGAATCCATCGTCAAGTCATATAATCTGCCCATTTTGTTTTAATCCATTTTTCTCAGACTTTTATAATTTTCCCGCTATTACTTAGACAAATCCTGTCATGACCCAAAAATCTAATTCTGATGGTGTATACATCCCACCTATAGACAAGCCTAACCCAGGTCCAGAGGGATCAACTATGGGCCTATATCCAGCATTAAAAGAAGAAAAGGAAAGAAAAAAACAAAGGAAAGATGTGATGGAAGATAGAAGCAAATGGAGAAACAATACTAAGCACCAAGAAACAAACTCCAGAACCCTGTATCATGGCTGTAGAGTGTCAATACATATATACAGAACAATAAAACATACAACTCGTAATGGGGAAAAGTTATAAAACGGCTATCCAGAACCAAGCTACGACAACTCTACATCAGAAAGGAAAAATGGTCATCATGAACACCGAGGGCTCACCGTATCTCAAAGAAACTCCTATTTAGGACCTATAATTATGTCCCCGCTATTGATTCATACTGGGATCTGTATTATGAAAAGATGTAAGTGCAGTATGTGTACCCAAACAATGGGAGCCCACTAGGAATCATAAGTTGACTGGGAAAATTCAAGTATAAAAAATTAAAATACAATCAACTACAAATAAGGCGGTAGCATACGGGAGAATCCAAGCTATATACAAGACTAAGGCTAACACGATGCTTACCTAGAATCCAATGTAACTACCATAATACAAACATAAAAAATAGAAGACTAATCTATCTACAGGTTAAGAAACCATAAACCTCCGAAAAATAGGAGATGCCTAGCTAGCAAACAACATATCAACATATAAGTAGCTTAACAACACTCCCCCGTAATCTGGAAAAGTACAGAAAAGCACAAAGGAGTGTCAGCATGCACCTTCTCTGTGATACTACCAAACCAAGAGGGACCCACAAAAGACTTGACCGTATACCTCTACTCCACCATATAACCGTCCCCAAGGATATGCAACATTCTAGTCATGGCGACCCAAGTTGGTAGGTCCCGTTGAGGGACTAAAACCCATATGATAAATCCTATAAAGCTAGAGAGACTCAAACCTATGTGTAAAACTTCGTAAAAATCCAATTAGGGCATAGTCATTAGAGAAGAAATGCCATAACCCGGGCTTAGACAGTAAATCATATCTTGGTAGAAAACCCAAGTCCATCCATGTAGGCATAATCAAAGCACTATAATATTCCAACCGTAATAGAATAGTAAAGTAGAGTCATATCCAGTAAGAAAGTAGATTGATATTGCTCATCAGTCTTGTAAGAAGTACTTATAGAAGAAGAGAAGTCCTCACTGTATACAAAATAAATGAAAATAGGTCATAATATGTTTGACTCAAAATTGAACTGGTTGTTCATAGCCAAAAATATATATGCATGATTGACAAACACAACAAACAGTTGCCTAGATTAACTATAAAGCCACCAGCTCTAACCACTAGTCTTTTCCGTCCCCACAAACTATGTTCTAGAATCAGCGTCAAACACGCAGGGAGGGATATGTAGCCCCAGGGTACGTAACCAATCTACAAGCCAGCTAAAAAGGTAATAACATTGAATAATACACATAACAAGGCTCCAACTAGAAAATCCCAGCCCGAGCTGGAACTATACAATAAATATACAATGCTAACACCCAATCTAAAGAGAGTAGATCTTCACCTACCTAGCTCCATTGAAAACCTCGAGAATTGTAGTGGAGGACCCTAAGAGTCAATAACGAGCATGGTACAAGACGAGACTAGAAACCTCATAATTCAAGAGGAGTAAAACAACACCTATATAGCTATAGAAATAGAAGGGTCGAATCCAAACTAAAAACAGGTTCGTGAAATCCTCGTAACTTAGAAAACTAAAATATTTATACCAACACATAAAGCACAACTCATAGAGCATATGGTGACAAATATCAGGCTCAAACCAATTTAAGAAAATGAATAAATAATCCCAAAATGTTTATATAATATAGAAAACTTTACAATTAAAGAGAAACCAAGAAATTACCCGGTAGAAATGATAGTAGGACAACCAAAACGAGTTTCTACGGATCAAAATCTCATAAGGGACCTTCAAATAGGCTTAATTAGATCTGGTATACCAAGGAAACTAGAGAAGATTGAGAATGAATGATGAATTTTTGTGTAGAAGGTAACATATATATATATATATATATATATAAGGCCACCACTTACCGATAAATTAACCAAGGTCGATTTATTGGTTAATTGGAAAATTTATCGGCCACCGCGACCCTTTTCTGAAAAATTTTCTATGACAATTCTAAAGTTACATGGGATGGAAATGGAATCTGATTTCAATAATACATAGATGAAATATTTATATAATCAATATTTTGTATTCAATGGAAATGAAGAAATGACTATCTAAAGTCTTATAGGATGAGAAGGGACCAAAATAGAAATAATTAAAAGGAAATCAAGTATAAAGTGATAACTCTCAAATACACCATTGAAAAAATCGAAGTGAGTACATGGTCGTCATCAAGTATAATTACCTAACTAGGTAGAGGTCGAATTCACAGGGAGTGATGTAGCTTATGTTCACAATGGTGTAATAGGTCACTAAGTTATGCTAATTAACCTGATAAAAATACAGAAAATATAAAATAGGGGTGTGATTTAATGTTATAATATGATCCTCCAGCTTATCCCTAGAGAGTGGTTCCATAATTAACAATATGAGTAATAAGATTTGGGTGTGTTACTTGGGAATGTGCTCCGATACCTTTAACTATTGGTGAGGGTAACAGAGTGTTTGAATGAATGTGTGGTGTATTAGTGTTATGCAAGCTAGGTTTTAGGTAAATGAATAAACATCTCTATTTACTTGTTCATAGCATTCAAGTTATTCTCTTGAAATAATGAACACACAGTTGTATACAACCTTTACGTTCATTGACTAGCAACTATCTCTAGTCAGCTAGTGTGTTAGGTTTAACCTAACAAATTCTATGAAGAAACCCACAAGTGTATTCCCATTCTCATGGCTCCTACACTTTCTACAAAGTAGTATAGAGTTTGAAACCTCTATTTCTACACAAACAAGGGTTCCCACTAGGCAAAACACTCCGATACCAGGTTTCATCAAAACCCTATATTCACTTACACAAAGTGTATCATTTACACAATCCCAAGTAAAATGGAATAGCTATGCATAATGAAAAAATAGAATATATACCATTCATTGGAATATAGTTAGACATGATGTTCTTGCTGTAACCCAAGGTTTTATCTTGCTATTTATACAATAATGAATCAAAAACTAGAAAAAGAATGAATAAAAAAGTAACCAATAGAGGTTCTTTTCTCTTTTCACTTGTTTTTTTCTCTCTAAGACGTACATTCTTTTTCTATTCTTGTGTGTGTTTTCTGAGTTTGTAGAAATGCCTTTTAAAAGCCTCAAATTTCCATTACAGCGGTTGACTTTAGTGACCGCCGTTGTCATTGATTGATTGCCATCATTAGCAGTGGCTTAAAGACCATCATCAAGGAGGGAGGGTGGTTCGCCGTCTTTACCAGTATACTCAATCATCTCTCTGGCCAGCATGGTGGTGTGATGCTGATATGGAGGTCCATCGTTCATGATGGCGATCACTTATTTCCCGCTATGAAACTCTTCATTTCTTCTAATTCAACATTTCGGCTTTCGTTCGTTTGGTTATTCCAAAAGATATGCATTCAGCTGAAATATTCACCAAACTAACGTAAAAAATGGGCACAATGATGAGAAAACACACAATTTAACTATGAATTTTGAGTTAATGAGTGGTGTTTTCTCCACTCATCAACACCCTCAACTTAATTTGTTGCTTGTCCTCGAGCAAACAAAAGTGGTTTTCGTTTTATACTTAATTTCACCTCACGCTTAAAAAAAAAACAAGGTTTATGACTCTAATTGGTACTAACGATAAGTCAACCAACATATGAACAACACCTTCCAATTTCCTGTACATTGGCTAAAAAGACACAATGGAACACATAAAGTTACTAAGTGATCACAACGAATTTCTAGAGGTGACTCAGAGACAGTAGTTACTAAGCATGCTCAATTGCCTTACTTTTGGAAGATATCAACATAACCAATCCTTTCCTACTCATAAGCCCTCACAACAAAAAAAGTCCCAAAATATTCCACATATATACAAGTACTCAAGGGACGAATATACAACACTCACAGTCACAAAGAATTTCAAATGCTACAAGTATTATACCATAAGATTGCCCTTATTTTATTTTATTACTAACTCAAAAGTTTTTGGGTTGAGATTCCTCAAGGACTTTTCAAGGCTTGCAATGTTGGCTTCGGGAAGGGGAGGATAAGAATTTAGCATAATAGTGACTACACCCTCCTTGAATACTACACAACACTTTTCGATTTTTTTACATGAATTACTTACGTTTGAGCTTCCCCTATTATTAACAACAAATATTTTTTTTTTTGAAAAAAGCAATTGGTTTTCTTATTTTGAGCATTTACGACTTTTCCAAGACTTTTCTTTTAGGGAACACTTACAAAACCATCATACTTACCTTTCATTCACCTACACCCCCAACTTAGGCTAAAAGCCTACATTGTCTATTCTAGTATTCAAGGAGAGATGGTTCAAAAGAGGAGTTAATTCAAAAAAAGGGTTAAGGCTTGTGACACAGTTGTCAAAGGAATAGTCTAAGGCTCAACGGGGTAACTAGGGTAAAAGCATGCGTAATGGTAGGCTATTTAGTCCAAGTAGGTTCAAGAATTGGAACAAAGGCCTAGGTCATTTCTCCCCAAAATCAATTAATATTAGTATCAAAAGACTAACCGGGCAAGTTCTAGATAATACAGGTAATAAAAGAATTGAAAAAAAAAACTCACAACACATTGCATATTGATAAGTGGTCAAAACACAACTTATTACATCCAAATGCATGGTTAAATTGCGTGTTTTTGTCATTATTATGTCCACCTCTAACGTTAGTTTGGTTAGTATTTCAGGTAAATGTATATCTTCCGGAATGACCAAGCAAATGAAGCTAAAAGGATGAATAAGAAGAAATTAAGCATCTTTGAGGTAGTGGACAAAAGAATTAGGCAAAATGAGTACACTGGAGGAGACAGCGGCCAAGCTACCCTAGACGGCGAACTGCCGCCCTAGACGGTAGTCACCCACCATTGGACGGCGGTCAGCCCCT
>JBDJHY010000078.1:13659507-13675364 GCA_039654485.1 Withania somnifera
CATAGACATGGAATAATCACAACAAATCATTCAAAGAAGAATATAAAAATATATAAATAAAGGAGAAGAAAAGTGTAAACAATTATTCTCCGGTCTCCACGACGGCTCCAAGGATCTTTCCCTAGATTAAAAGTCTTCTAAAAATATTATGTACAATGTTTAACTCAAAATAATCTCTACCCTAAAATAATATGTAACTTTCTCTAATTATTGTACAAAATAGGATTTTTATAGTTGTAGGAAATAACCCTAAATAAAATAACCAAGTCCAACAAGGACTTGGAAAATACTTTTTGGTGAAACAAAATTGATCAAGACATGATTCATATTGTGGTGGATTAACAAAATCCATCACGATATTAATCATGTCGTGATTGGTTGAAGTTTTGAGCAGACCAATCATTGTACTAGAAAAAACGGCTCCAGCAGTCTCAATTTGCAATTGCAATTTGCATTTGAACATTATATTATTATATTTTTATTGAATATAATATTAACTTTATTCCATTATGTTGTCTGCTTGAAATTCCTTCTGTAATCTCTCAAATTTAATTCGTTTAAGCTCCAAACTTCTTCCTTTTCACGTCAAATAACTCCTACACCATAATATACCATATTAACACAATATAAAATATTTATTACCTAAGAAAAAATAAAAGTATTAAGATATGAGGCAAATAAAGGCTAAATTGTGCTATTTTGGCCTCACATCAGTGCACCGCACCGCGATCGTGCCCTCCCAACGCAATCTTGCTGAGGGAAATTCTAGGGGAATGAAGCGATCACGTCTCTTTAGCACGATTATTCTAAAAGGAAAAAACCTGGACTTGGTGCGATCGCATCCCTCCAGCACGATCTGAGTACTAGTGCTAGAATTCCAAAAATGATCCAAAATAGGTAAGGAATGGAAATGGAGTTTGATTTCAACCATCTATATATGAAATCTTTAAATAATATATTTTTCGGAATCAACAGAACTAACGAGACGCTAATCTAAGATCTATAAGCTAGGTAAGTTTCGAAGAAGCTATAAATATAAAGTAATCAAGCTATAAAGCTGCGGAGAGCCGAACTATTGGTCCCAGAAAGTCATAATGGCTTGGAGAAGCTACCAAGATGCTCTTAACGTAGAAAAATCAAGAAAATGGCTCTAAGGACAATTACGATATACGCCACTAAAGAAACTTTCGTCCATGAGAGTTAGAAAGAAAGAAGTATCTAAAAGTTGGATCCAATAAGAATACACGCCCAACATGATGAAATACAGGAGGGTGGAGTGATCCACTACTAACTTTGAGGGTAGGACAAGTCTATAGGTAACATTGCTAATCTACTCCTTATTCTCATATGGCCCCTAATGAACCTGCAAAATACTGAGTTCCTAACACTAAACTCATAATGCGAGATCTAAAACTTGTATAGCTCCATTGTCTGATCTGTGCTATTTGAAATATAACCCGAGTAGGTCTAACTCTTTCTGTATCATCTCAAATCAAAATCGAAGTCTGAGGTCAAATCCCAACATAACTATACCAATCAATTTGAGATTTACAACACCTACCATACTAAACCTCGAGAGGTATCATCTAAATACTAGAAAAGCAACAGTCATCATATAAAACTCTACCAAGGCCAAGTGTTAACCAGACTGCCACCAAGGTCCAGTAAACAAGCTCGCAGTATATCCTGAAGTGCCCAAATGATCTGCTCGAGCTAGCTTTCAGTCTAATAGCGAAATTTTCTGCACATCTTCGTTATGCCTAGATATATAGGGTATTTGGTTAATGGGCCTCGCGAAGAATAATCTGAATCCATAACCGACTCTGGAACTACAAGAACTAATGTCCATCCATAACATACCATCGAAACCCAACAGGAGAAACTCCAAGAATACGAGCTCTGAAGGTACAATCAGCTAATAGAATCATGAACTCAAAAATTCAAAAGCAATCGATATCATCGACTAACTAAGAATACTAAGTACCACAAATGGCAGTTCTCCTTGCCTGTAAAACTACCCCTACTTATGACCTAGAGACTAAAATGAGAATGACTATTTAAACCTTGATCATCAAAATCAACCCACAAACCTGAAATCAACTGGGAATCAAGCGGAGAAGATATATGCAACTAAAAGGAGTGATCATCCCAAGGTACTCTATAATCTTACTCACATACTATCAATAACCCCGGGTCACAACTGTAGCCTCAACTACCATCGTCTCATTGCTAATACATTAAAGCAGACCAACTCATTGTGCTACCCAAAAGCCTATATCTGAGCCAATGATCATCATAAAACTGAGAAGGATGAATTCCAACTACTCAGAGTTGAGAGCCTCCTGACTCCTATATAGAAATTCTTTCTACGAAGATGAAATGCAAACTCAATATAAACCAGTCAGTATTCCCAACACAAGAAATTTTAGTTGAAACTAAATCAATATCAACTCACCAGGGCCAAAACTGCATGGTCGTATCAATCGGCTAAGACTGAAAATGCAGCATATAACCTGACGTACGAAATCCTCTTGAATATCACAACCTCAATCCAAAACTAAAGAAACGATACCACTTACCAGAATAGTTACATGTCCGCTAACATAGGGGCTAACCACTAGAAAACACGACTGAGGAAACCCAAGAGGAAAGAGATGGAACACCATTTAAACCAGACATGGGTCTCAAATATAAAGATATATCCTTGGAAAACAATCCAGAACTGAGGAAGAAGTCACGGGTAACATGGGTCACAAACAAGAGCTACTGAACAGTTTATGGTCGAAAAAGGTCACTATAGGACAACAGGGCATCTGCCCGCAAGAATGAAGATTGCATCAAACACATAATTCTAATAAGCACTCTTGAGGAACTAACTGTCTGACCTGAACATATGACAAATCTCAATCGGTAATGGCCTAAAATCCCTATCACTCTGTCGAGGTACACCGATCACAACTAAGGCATAACCATAATATAACAATTTGATATCTAGGGGGAATAAGGTAACTTGCACATGCTCGACGACATCACTAAAACCACCTATCACCATAGGGCTCAACTCCACTATCTCACAAAACCTACAGGCTAAACTAGCTAAGCAACCCTAAACCACAACTAGGATCCACCACTAAGAAGTTCCCTACTCATATACGAGGAACCAAATGACCCTACAACAATATCAACCACGCAGAGTACGAAAAGATAAGGGTGTTCAAACCTCATCTAATATATAGTAGGGCCCATATAAACTAAAGGAACTCAACCTATGAATCAAAGAATTACAATATAATAAGGAATCATAGGAACTCCCTGGGCTAAAATACAAGACTCAGATCATCCAATAGGAACCACAACCCAGGTGCCACCAAAGAACCATATAATAGAGGGCCAAAAACAACCGAGGGCTAAAAGCAAGGCCTAAACCCAATCTATGACACAACATCAACAAGGGTAAAGCCACTCAAGCTAGTACATATAAGGTAATAAAGAAATAAATTAGAGTTATGCCCAAGTCAATGTAAGCCAACTAAGGAGGGAATAAAATAAAATTGTCATAAATAGAGCTTGAATATAGCTTACCTAAATTATCCTGCACCATATCCCAAGACGAAGGGAGGGAAACTGTTGGAAGACTCTACTGACCAACCTAACTAAGACATATACAACTAGGGCACTCCCAGGACCAAAAACCAAACCCTCTATAAGAAAAATACACCAATCGTGACTACTACTAGCTTTGACTGAAGACTGGGGTTGGACTACAACCGCTTCTGACTAAGCGACCCAATCCTGCAGATATTCTTTAACCCAATAACCCATCTCACCATACTCATAACAACGTCGAGCTCTAGTCCAACTGGGAACATTAACTGGAGAACTATGGCCACCACATCCCTGCCAACCTATAAATATGCCCTTGATGGGTTGATTGCTCTGAGTACCCTAGCCTTTATCGGCTGACTGAGAAAAGGTATGAACAGGCGGACTACGCGGACCCAACTGGATCTTCTTCCGCTACTTAAATAATTATCCATCATATCCCCCACTCATAGTTAGGATATCACTAAATACATCCTAAGAACTCAAAGTCAAAATTGAACAACCCTGACCTGAACTCAGCTACTAGCCCAAGATGTTGTGATAGAAGAGCGTGGGGAAAGGGGGTAACCCATGGACTCATGCCCCAATCCGCCACATAGAAAGAAACCCTCGAGATTCTCATCCCTCTAGTCCCAAGATGGATCACTATCACGCCTCATCATCTGGCAGAATCCCTGACTACTAACCCCATAAGACCCACAGAAAGCCTTTTCAAAGGGTTCCAACTTTTTGAAGAGCTGTCCAAGGGTATCCCCTGCTACCAACAAGTTCCCTGTTATCATGCGAAGTAGAAAACCTAATCCTTTGAAGAAGTACATCACCCTTCCATATCTCGTGACATAAAGTGTACAGGTAATTCTAGTCATCTTGTCAAACAATGTTGCATAGTCCCAAATGGTCAAAGGCCCTTGTCGGAAGCCAACAAACTCATCCCCAACTGATGCTCCTCCCAAGAAACCCACTGGTACCTCTTAATAAACTCTGGTGCTCTGCAGAACTGGCATGACAGTAACTCTTTCTGGAGACCAACTGACTCCCAAACTCTATGGACGATGGGGGTGGTCCCCTAATACTCGGTCCAGACTTTAAAACTTTGGGAATGCACGCAGGAACCTCGCTAGTTCCCATCGAGGGCCTCTTCCTAATCATCTGGAAATAATAAAGACAAATAAGATGATAAAAAACATAATGACCATATAATGCACGTAAGGAGTCACGAGGTGAGAGTCTTTCCTAAAGGGTGCCCTGTAGCCTTCCAAAGATAAGATACAGATGTCTGTACCCATCCCTAAGACTCTGAAAGACACTTTCTCCTACAGCCAAAAACACCGGTGAACCTAGAGCTCTGATACCACTCTATTACATTCCAAAAATTGAGTTGTGATGGCATTTACATCCCACCGTAGACAAGCCTAACCCCGACATAGATCAAGTAGCAATTGGCTAGTACCAAGTTTCAAAAGAAAAGAGAAGGAAAAGAACAGAAAAAAATGAAGATAAAGAAGAAGAAGAAGAAGAAGAAGAAGACGAAGAAGAAGAAGAAGAAGAAGAAGAAGAAGAAGAAGAAGAAGAAGAAGAAGAAGAAGAAGAAGAAGAACCTACATAAAGAAAGTAAATCCCCCAAAACCCGGTGTCGTGGTTGTCAAGAATCTATATACAGTAGCACAAAATATAACCCACAAGCAAAAACTACAAAATAGCTATCCAGACTTCAACTAGAACAACTGTGAAGACAGAAGGAAGATCGATCATCATGAACACTAACTGCTCACAGTTTATCCTAAAACAGCACAAAAATAGATCACATAATCGCATCTTTTCTTCTAACTCATATAAGGATCTACATAACAAAAAGATGCAGAAGTATAATGTGAGTACCAAAAACAATGGATACCCAGTAGGAATTATAGGCCGACAAGAAAAAACTAAGCATAAGAAACTTAAAAAGCGATCATAAGAAAGTAGGGGTATAAAACGTAATGAACAAACAGAAAAGGGATAAATGCACTAATAGCTAATAAGCACAGTGAGAGGACGACTAGAAGTGTGTGCACATAGTGAACCTAAGTCATAAACAAATCATAACTGAGGCAACATGTACCTGGAGCTCCAATATAAGAAGCTTAAGGAAAGACTAATAAGAGAATATAAATCCAGTAACATGCTAAGATAACAACAAGTAAAACAAGTATACGAATAGTATCCCACAAGAGATAGAAAAGAGTAAATAAATTTTATTAGCAAACAAACACGACCAATATCCCATACTACTAATAAGTAAAACCAAGCAACCAAGTAAACCAAAAAGGACCCCCCTTCCCTCACCTCGTAAGTCTTAAAGAGTACAAGTCAATGTATAAGGAAGCAATCCAAAGTGGTGCTGAAAAGTAATTGGTGCATGTATACATCCTCCATAGTACAAGACTCTGCCAGGAGTGAACCCACGAATGCTTTCTCATATACTTATCCCTCCTACTCCTATATACCTCCCTCACCTCGACCATGCAACATACCTAAGGCATAGCGACCTAGGTCGGGGGGTATGCAGAGGGATGTAGAACCACATAAAAAATCCTCGTAAAATAGCCAACAAGTGACATAGTCATCAATGCAAAATTTTCAAAACTCCGGCTTAGCCCGTATATCATATCTCAGTGAAAAACTCAAGTCTAGCTAGGTGATTGATCTATTTCATAGTAAAAATCAAATTGTTGTCGGGAAAGTAGTGTCCAAAAAACTCAGTGGCAATGAGAAATAAGCTCAATGATGTGAGAAAGTAGCTCTATACTGTATATGATCACAGTCGTGAAAAGCATAAATATAATGTATAAGAAATCAAATTCCGATTATTGTTCTGTCAAAATACCTTTTAAAAATATTAATGCATAGCCGCAACATAGAGTGAACCAATAGGCTAAACTGGTCTAAGTCCATCATCTAGAACCCATAGAATGACAGCCAAATGCTGGACACAAGGTACACCCTTTCTTAGCCCAACTACGGTCTAGAGCCATAAGTAATCGCACCAAAGTTGCTACAACTTCCCAGAGGACGCCCGTTTGGGGCTAAGTACACACTCATCACAGCTTAGGCCAATACAACTCACTCCTAGACTCGCACTGGGCTACGGTACAACACTATCGCTCATAGTCACTAACTATCCGGCAAAACCATATTCAGCTATCTACAACCTAGTACCCACACACATACTAATCACACGCAACACCTCGTATAGAACACAAAACAATCAACCTTCCTAAATCGGCTCTAAAGCTACCAACATAACCAGGGGATAGCTACTAAGCTCTAACAACTAGTATAATACCCTCCCAACCTCAACTATGCTCCAGAGATAGTGTGAAAAATATAGTAGTGCCTCGTAGTCCTAGGGATATATACTAAATGATAAGGATAGCAAGATAGGTTGTAGGCTAAGACAACAACTATACGAGGCTCTAAGCTATTTACCAAGAGTATACAATACTAAATACTCAATATGAAAGAAGTAAGTCATAGCCTACCTGGATTCCAGTGATAACCTCGAAAAGCATGCTACAGTATCCGAAGAATCACGAACGAAGCTTAAAATATTACGAAGCTAGCAAAAGCGTAACCCATTAGTCAAGAGGAGTAAAACAAGACCCATATTGTTATAGGAATAGAGGGGTCGAAATACAAACTAAAATCGGCAACCCAAAAAAGTTAAATATTTATACCATCACGTAGAGCGCAGCTCATAGAACTTATGGTTCAAAATTGGCTCAAATTAATGGTAGAAAATGAAGGTAAAAGCACGAAAAGTTTATGTAAAATAGAAAACTTTATAATTAAAGAGAAATCAATAAATTACCCAGTAGAAATAATCGTATAACTACAAGGATATAATTACACGGATTAGGAACACAAAACACATAAAAAAGCTAGAAAGTGTAGATATCTTATAGATAGAATTTGTGCATAGACATGGCCTCATTCCATGTGTTCAGAATGGAGGGGAAATAGTTTTTATTTTGTTTGTTTTGGTTGGCTGAGTTGTAAGAGGTGAAATTTGGAAGTCTTGGTAATAATAGTTTTATAGTTTTTTACCAAAAAAATTAAGATAAAGAAAATAATAAATAAACATATTTTCCTTCCAAAACTGATCAATATTACAATTCTTTTGTTTTTAACAAAAGAAAATATTTATGGTTTTCATTATAATTAAAACAATAATTTCTTATAATAATTTTATTTTTTTTTATTTTTATTTTTTAATATATTGTATATATGAAATTTGAACTACAAGTATATTTCTTCGCGTGCAAAATAGGTTGTGGTGTCAAGATTCAAGGTAGGGTGTTTGTGAAGAACTGATATCTTGAAAAGGCCCAAGTGAAGAACACATGTAATTACCATTTTAGGCATGCTGATTTTGTTTAGTTACTTTCAATTCAACTATGTAGCATTATAATAATGTACATATTTTTAGTTAAGTGAATATTATATTTATTTCGAAATCAATTATTATCACATGTAATTTATTCTTATTATATTGGTTTTTTTTATCTTAATAGTCGTAATGTTCTTGTGCAATGTATGTAGTTTATTGTGTTGTTATTCTTTTGGCAGATGATTATGAGTTTTCTTCCATTGTAACTTACAAGCTCTCATTCTTTTGCTTTGCTATAATTTTTTTGTTGTTATTCATTTTTTACAAATAGTTATATTATATTATTATGTGCATATATAATGTACTTCATTTTCTCTATATTATTATTTAGAGTATTTTCCTATATAATCTGTTGAATGTTTACAAATAAAAATAAACTTCTCAGATAGGTAATATAACTAATGGAAACTATAAATCAAAATTGCATACTTAAATAGATAGAAGAAAATCTTAATTATTTATTATACTTAATTTATTAATCAAGTTAAAATAATAATATTATTTTATATTTTATTAAGTAATTAAATTTTTATACATAATAATTAAGTTATTACCACGTAGTACGCTAAAGTTACTGTAAGAAAGACTTGTTGGTTAAACTAATACCTATAAATTATAAAATCAAGGGAGTGTTTGGCTGATTACGAATAAGATAAAGAGTTCCTTATAAAGATGAGAAAAAGAAAGGTGTGATCTATTATACTATGGGCAACTCCGTATAAGGTACACGTCAACCTCATGATTACCATGTGATTAGAAGCAAAGCCAATCATCATTCTCTATAATGCCAGCTCAGATAATTAACACAGTATTTTTAAGTATAATGAAAAGTAAATCTCGGGCGCCATCCGGTTTCTTAGATTGATATGTCGAAAAGTTATTCTTACTAACTTGTTAGTTACATAATATACATTTACAGAGCTGATCTCTTTTTCGGAAAAAGATATTAAATATATATATATATATATATATCCATCTATTACTAGCGACAATGGTCTTTTCTACTCCACCGATCTTTTAACACCGTTCTTCAATCCAATCTTGGGACTTTCTCGATCTACAATTCAAAAAGGTGAATTCCTGAGTTTTTTTTCTGGATCTAGATTTTCATCTTTGTTTTCTATCTATGTTTTTTTGTTTGGGCTTCGTTTGAATTTTGGATAATTTGATTATGTGGTTGCAATTTTCCTGATCTCTTGGTTTCTTGATGCTCAATTTTGAAGTGTCGGTTGCTCCGATTGCATTATTAATGGCATATTTTTGGCATTAATAAATGAAGAAAATAATTTGCGTGTTGAATTTTAAGAAGTGTAAATTCTATAACGTTCTCCGTTGGATCTGTTGCGTTAGGCTCTTTTTCCCCCTCTTTGTATCCTATTTGTGACGAAACAAATGAAGTGCTAAAGAGCAAATAATTGCCGACTAATATTAGATGGATCAGCCTATGCAGCTTTCTTGGGAATAAGCAATTTTCGACTATTTGTCTCAAGTTATGTATTTCTTGTGATACAGTATAGCTCAACTTGTTGTCTCCTCTCCAGAACAATATGATATGAATTATTTCGACCTTTTTTGGCTAGTTCATCTGAAGATGCTTGTGTCAAACTTTGGTCAAGTGGATTTGTATCCTTACTCCAAATATTTGTAGTCTTTCTCTTCTAATACGTAGCACAAATTGTACAAACATATACTATTTGGCTTGGATAAATATTGAGAGCAGAATGCCATTTTCTTCTCCTAATAATATCTTATGATTGACACTGCTGAAATTCCGTCTTATTATTAGCAGGAACTTTAATATCTCAAGATGAAGGCACTTATCCTTGTTGGAGGGTTCGGTACTCGTCTCAGGCCTCTGACTCTCAGTGTCCCAAAGCCACTAGTTGAATTTGCCAACAAACCAATGATTTTGCATCCGGTAATTTATGAGAATAGCCTTGTTCAGCCTACACATTTATGATCCTACTCTACCAAATATACCGTCTTTTTTTTTTTTTTTTTTTTGAATTTTTACTAATCATGTTTTTTGTGTGAAATATAACTGGTTGTTCGATTGTGATTGATTCCAACTTGTTATTCTGGTTTGGACTTGGTATTAGCTAAGAGAATTTTACGTCTTATTATTTTAGATATCATCAACAGTTTCAAATTGCAGTGTTATCTTTCTGTTACAGTTAAACATATCAGCCTACTATATAGCCAGTCATTGCTAGAAAAACCCTTAAATGCGTGTTACATTCTTAATTTGTTGTATCGAGGCTCCCCCACCTCTGCTCTATCATCATCAAAAAATAGAGGTGAAATAGAAAACAAGCAAAGTGTATGAACATGTGCTTTTATTTATTTGTACTGTTTCTTCTCTAAAATATATTGTGGTTAAACATTCGTGTCAAGTAAATCTTCGTCTTCAGATTGAGGCTCTCAAGGCTGTTGGAGTAACTGAAGTTGTACTGGCTATTAACTATCAACCTGAGGTGAATTTCTTACCCAGTACAGAATTTGAGACTATTGAAGATAGAGTACAGCTAGTTAGTTGTAACAAAACACAACATAAGCTAATTTTGGTTCAGGTCATGCTGAACTTCTTGAAAGAATTTGAGGCAAGCCTTGGAATCAAGATCACCTGTTCTCAAGAAACTGAACCACTTGGCACTGCTGGTCCCCTTGCTTTGGCTAGAGACAAGCTGATAGATGACTCTGGTGAACCCTTTTTTGTTCTTAACAGTGATGTTATCAGTGAATATCCTTTTAAGGAGATGATTGATTTCCACAAATCCCATGGAGGTGAGGCTTCCTTGATGGTTACCAAGGTAAATTCTTGGTTATTTTTCTGTTGAAATTAAGTTTCTTTTAGATATTTGAAGATATCTTAGGCAATGTTGAATACCAAAGGTAAATATTCACTGGTTGATATAGGTGGATGAGCCTTCTAAATATGGTGTTGTCATCATGGAAGAATCCACAGGGCAAGTAGAGAGATTTGTGGAGAAACCAAAGTTATTTGTTGGCAACAAGATCAATGCTGGATTTTACCTGCTGAACCCTTCTGTCCTAGACAGAATTCAATTACGGCCAACATCTATTGAGAAAGAGGTTTTTCCAAAAATTGCAGCAGAGAAGAAACTGTATGCTATGGTCCTACCTGGATTTTGGATGGACGTTGGCCAGCCAAGAGATTACATTACTGGCCTCAGACTCTATCTGGATTCTTTAAAGAAAAACTCTTCACCTAAATTGGCTTCAGGATCACACATTGTCGGAAATGTCATAGTGGATGAGTCTGCCAAGATTGGAGAGGGTTGTTTGATAGGACCAGATGTTGCAATTGGTCCTGGTTGTGTGATCGAGTCTGGAGTTAGACTCTCCCGTTGCACTGTGATGCGAGGAGTCCGCATCAAGAAACATGCATGCATCTCAGGTAGCATCATTGGCTGGCACTCTACTGTTGGAAGATGGGCTCGTGTTGAGAACATGACCATTCTCGGAGAAGATGTCCATGTTTGTGATGAAATTTACAGCAATGGAGGTGTAATTTTACCCCACAAGGAAATCAAATCTAGCATATTGAAACCTGAAATAGTGATGTGAGTACATGTTTGTTAGCATTAGGAAAAAGGTAAGTTATGTATTCAGTTTCTTTATGATGTCTTTCTCTTTACCTAGTCCTTTTTTGGTTGGTTTCCAGTTTTCCTCTTCAACTGTGTTAAAGTCGGTCCTGAGATCTTTAGCGATGTAAACTTCTCTGCTGAATTGTTGTTATGTTGTGAAAGCTACGAGATATTGTAGACTGGGATGTGTAATTTTTGTTATGTATAGAAATAAAAATTATGCTAATTGTTTTCCTTATTTGTTTGGACTAATCATGTAATGATATTATTATTTAGTTCTTTTATTCTTCTCTATTTCTAAGTTTCAAAAGCTTCTAAGAAGCCCGGTGCACTAAAACTTTCGCTATATGTTGGGAGCCGAGAGCCGGGAAGGTTTCGACCATAAGGTTGGTGTTTTATTCCACCCCTATTCAAAGGCAATAAGGTTGGTGTTTTATTCCACCCCTATTCGAAGGCAATAGCAAATAGCTGTACAATAGCGACAGTTACTTCTCAATTTCAAGCAAATTACACTGGCTTTATTAATCCTCACAATCACTAGCAAATAATTTTTCTATAAACAATATTCTCTCCATGATCTAATTAATTACGTTTGTATCAAATTTAGCATGTGTCGGTGATCTTGTGATTTATGAATTAGGAGAAGATGATGTCTAGGTAAGATAAAGAAAACGAGGAGGGCCCTACTGACATCTCGATTATGCTGTTCCACCAACTGGCAAATAAAAACAAAGAAGAAAACATCTTGTGCCCATAAGATCTATTAATGAGATACCCGTATATACTGCCCAAACAAATTTAGAGCATTTTCAAAATTGACTATAGTTTGAGGCTTATTAGCAATCTATAGCTATGGATACTTAATATTCATGGCAACTGTTTGAGATATTACGCAATTTTTTACCTCGCTTTTCTCTCGTGCTCGCTCGGTCACTTTCACCCCTCGCATCCCTCTTTTTCCCGCCTTTCACCCCTCTCTGTATTCTGTATTCTTTTCACATCTCTTTCTCTATATTTCTGTATTTTTGATATGTAATTGACTCTATACGTTGTATTCATACATGTATTTAGATTGTATTAACAATTACAATTCTATTGATGAATATTGTCTGTATTAATACACTCCGCATGTTACTAACAACCAAAATACGAGGTTCTGTATTCATTCATTCCAATTAGACTTGTATTCATTTGCTCTTGTATTACTTATATTAATTTGCTCTTATATCACTTGTATTCATTCCCTCTAATTTCACTTATAGGCATGCACACATTTAGGTTGTGTCAGAATGAATACAGTCCAGCTGTCCAGGTGTATACAAAGGTATAACAAACAAAAAAAAATATAGAGAATTGTATTCATTCCCTTTAGTTTCATTTCTATTCTTTCGTTTTTATATCACTTATATTCATTCGCTCTAATTTTACTTGAATTTCTACTTATATCATTGTAAAACTATTATCTCTACTTATTCCTACTATTTTGATAATTGTGTATTTGTGGATTGGTTTACCTATAGACGGATTGGATAGATGCCATCACGCTCAAATTTCAAATTCTAAAATCAATTGAAATTTCTTTTTCTTCTCATTTGTTATGTCTATTTTTTTCTAATGCAGGATTGAATGTTGTTTGTTCGCGTTAAAATTTATGTCTCTTAATGCACGATAGTTCAATTGACAAATTCAAGGCAACTAAGATGCCTCGATTTAGAAATGAGCTATACTATCAATCTATGGCAGCATTGTATGTGGAAGTTAGAATTTGGTTATGAAACCCCAAATGAAATGGGAAAACCAATTATGGTGAACATAAACATATTATGTGCACAAATATTTAACAGAAATGACAATTTTTAGGTGCATATTCGTAATAATTCCAACAAATTCTCTTTTTAGTCATTTTTAAGGTTGTTCATTTCTAGTTGAAATGCTTTAAGATTTACTTTAAATAAATATCAACGACTTTTAAAATGTTTTCATTGATTGTGGTTAGGTAGTTGATAGTGAGTCAGTTGAGTCATTTATAAAAATATAATATATACAATTGCTTCATTAGGAGGTAAATACAAAATTGTTCTGCCCTGAACAAGAAAGGGAAGAAACCCAACACAGCTGGAGAATAGGCTCAGCATGAATGCTGGAGCTTACCTTGATCTCTGAAATGAAACAACTCCTCTACTCAGTATGATCTCGTCTCCTGCGATGACCCACGGTAGTATAGCAGAACAAGAAAGGGAAGAAACCCAACACAGCTGGAGAATAGGCTCAGCATGAAAGCTGGAGAATAGGCTCAGCATGAATGCTGGAGCTTACCTTGATCTCTGAAATGAAACAACTCCACTACTCAGTATGATCTCGTCTCCTGCGATGACCCACGCTAGTATCTACACCACGGAAATGGTACAGAAGTATAGCTGAGTACCAACAACACAGAGTACCCAAAAGGCATCATTGACTGGTCGGGCTCAAGCAAATACAAGTAAGTATTAGAGAGTAAGTAAAATAGGCTGGAAGGAAAACAAGTAAGACAATATAGGAATATAAGGCATAACAATATGAAAATCAGCTAAAAATAACTAACACGGGCACAATCCCACATAAGCATACTTGATGTTCATCTCAACTTAGATAGAACGGATAAAAATACAGGAAAACAAGAATATAAGCAGAATAGGAAAGCAATTAACAGATAAACTGTAGTGGTGCCCTATCCCACCACTAGATACATAAAAAAAGAAAAAAACATACAGACCTTACCTGACACCTCATCCCACTGGTAGGCACAAACAGCACAACAAAGCCACCGTGACTACCCTCTAACGCCTGTGGGCATAACAACGCGAGAATGAATGCATGGGGGTGCTAGAGAGTAATCTCATCAATACTGATTACTGCCAAATCCCTGGGTTTCGGACCCTTAGTTCCAAACCATACCAAAACATGGGGTCATTGATCTTTAGTGCCAATCCAAACTGAATTATGGGTTCCCTCACCCTTAGTGCCAAAACCATTCCAAAACATGGGGTCCCTGACCTTTAGTGCCAATCCAAACCAAATCATAGGTTCCTTGACCCTTAGTGCCAATCTCAGGTTCTGTGCCCCGGAGGACCACGCCTCTATTAGTGTCAATCCTGGGGGTCCACACCTCATTAGTGCCAATAGTACCACTCTGAGTAACAATGACATCTGTGATAGTTAAAACCCCCATTTTTAATTATATTTCAAAAATAGTGCCATAACACAGGGTGGTCGCGATATACGCAAAAGTATAAGTAAGAAAATCTTCGTTTCCATTAGTCATTAAGCGGATAAAACTTTTAGTTTAATTAGTTAATTGCAAATATAAAACTACCATAGGCCTGGGTGGTTCCCGTGCTCAATTAGCAGAACCCATAATGTAAAATGCATGATCACAGATCAACTAAGGAAAATAAGAGGTGCGCTCGAAGTTTAGAAAGGGCAGATGCCACCAGCTAAGCATATATCTTACCTAGAAAGTTATCAATAACTCAAAACCAACACTATATCCACAGTTGTTCCTGGTAGGTCGGGCATACTAAACACAGTCTACAACTAACAACGGGCTGCCATACAGGCCCCAAAAGGTAAGCTAGCACAGAAGAATAGAAAGAACAGCATATCAACTACCTATCCAGCTGCCCAACTGGATGGAACCCAAAAACATCAAATATAAACTCAATCTAAGAATTAAGGAAAACCTAGCCTACCTGGACGCCAGTGAAAAGCTCCCGCAAGTCACCTGCATAGTTCGAACAACTCTCAAAACGCCTAAAACAGTTCGAAACTATAAAAAAAACACGATTAATGGGACAAGAGGGGAATTTTAAGAAATAAACTGCATAATATATGTCGTGTCCTAAATTGAGCCTCATATGGGACAGAAAAATAAACTAATCATACTGGCACGAAGGCCTTAACTCAAGGAACATTTAGTTTAAATTTGAGCTCATTTGGACCACAGGAAGGTCCTCAATTGGAAAAAACCAGAATATGGAAGAAGTGCAAAACATAACAACTAAAAAAGAGGGAAAGTGAGAGAAATGGACCTAAAAAATTGGCAAAACAAACACCCAAGAATACTACAAGAAACCACCAACAATACCTGATACGAGCATAGAAGGCACACAAGCTTCGAGACCCTTTACAAGAAGCCAAGCTAAGGAATTGAAGGCCTTACAAGCTATGATGAAGAA
>JBDJHY010000078.1:13679556-13696455 GCA_039654485.1 Withania somnifera
AATACAACTGTCCGATCATCAAATATTTATTAAAGTCAAACTTTGGCCTTAGAACTCGATAAATTTTATCTCGTCAAACGGGTTAAAATCATCAAGGAAAGCCTAAAACTAAAAATGAAGGTCCTCCTAAACCAAATTCCATATCCTGAAGCTGATAAAATCATGAAGTTCCATTTCAAGACTCAAAACTTCAAATATTGACTAAAGTCAACTATTTCAACTCAATGACTTTAAAAATTAAAAATTTCACAAAACTTATAATTTTTTGCTCCAATTTCAAAATTAATCCTATAAACTGATCAAATAAAACTCGGGAAAACTATCAATAAAATAAAATAATAATTTTATAAATTTTTTTAAAAATAACCTTCAAAATCATAACAAGAAAGAAAATCAATTCGTGGTCTAATGGAATTAAAGATGTGTATATGTGCAAATGGGTCTTCTTCAATTGAAGGAATAGTGAGTGAAAACGTGATTGAGAGTGTGAAATGTGGAGGAAGAAAGGTAGAAAAAAAAAAGTGATTTGTGGATAGGGTTTATGATAAAGAATCTTGTGATGTAGTATTGTATCATTGGTTTAATATTTATGCTTTTTTCTCTAGTTTGAAAAAAAAAATCCCAATAAAGTTAGTCCAAACTAATAAAGAGTAGTAATGATTTGCTTGCATCAACCTTTCTGTTAGCGTGAGGAGTAATTCGTATTGGATGGGGCTTTTAAAAATTAATTTAGCGTTGGTTATTCCTATTTATTTTTAGTGCTGGAAAAGAATGAAAAGGCTTTCAAAATTCAATTGATTTTTTGTGAGTAAAGTGGAACAGGATAATTTCTTCATTCTTTGATTTTGTAATTGGACAATTTCATTGTTCTTGTCATAGGCAAAGTGCAGATTCAAGTTTTGCTCTGTCAAGTTTTTTACTAAAGTTTTTGCCTCGTGTGTGAGATTAACTCGAAAGAACTTTAAATCAAATCTAGACACAAAAAAATTAAAAATATAAAAAAGACAAATATATTTCTGTTAAACTTGAAACAACAAGAGTTACACCTACTAGCATAGAATTTTTTTAGAAATATAAAATGATAGGAGCTTGCACAATTTATATAATATCGATAAACATTTATACACATTTATATATTATGTGTATAACAACAAATACTTTACATAATTTTTATACAATATCAATACATTACATATACATGTCATTATTTAATTATAATTTTATTTAATTATAATTTCTTTTGTGGCTAATACATTTTTTGATTCTTTTTAAAAAAATTATGGCTATATTTCTTACAAACTAATTACTTTATTTTACATCTTTGAAATTATTCCTACTTTCGTACCCTCTTAAATAATTACCCAAATGTATCCTCTTTTTTTTTTTTTTTGGCTGACTTTTGTGGTGATGTAAGCACTCTTTTTTGCCTACATGTTGACCATGTTGGTCACGTGAAAGTGTTTTTTTTTTTTTTTTTTTAAATAAATTTCTGGTCATCTTTTTCAAATCATAATCTTTTTTTAAAAAAATTCATCTTAATTTGATTCCATTAGCTTTTAAATCCATCGCTACACCTTTAGCTTCTAGAAATCTCCAAAGGACATCCCTCAAAATTTTATCGTAGCCTTTCTCAAGATGAATGAACATTATATGCAAGTCTATCTTTCTTTTCCAATATTTCTCAATCAATCTCCTTACAAAATGCATAAATCCATACTAATTCTCCAAAATATTTGCACCTCTCTTAACTCTCATCTCCATCACCCTCTCCCAAACTTTCATAGTGCGACTTAAATAATTTGATACCCCTGTAATTGTTATAATTGTGGGTATCACCTTTGTTCTTGTACAAAAGAACCATCGTACTTCACCTCTATTCCTCAGGCATCTTAGTTATCTTAGAAATGACATTAAACAGACCAATCAACCCATCATACCTGGCCGGTCTGTGCTCTTTCAAAACTCTACCGAAATTTCATCAGGTTCGGTTGCTCTTCCACTATGCATCCTACTAATAGCACGTGTCACCTCCTTGATCCTAATGCACCTACAATACCCAAAATCCTGATGTATCACAAAGTGCTCCAAATCACCTAGTATTATGCCTTTATCCCTTTTCTCGTTCAACAAGTTATGGAAGTAAGCTTGCCATCTTTTCTTGATAGGTGTCCCAACCATCAATAACTTGCCTTCCTCGTTCTTAATACATTTCACTTGATCCAGGTCCCGACCTTTCGTCTTTCTCATCTTCACAAGCCTGTATAACTTCTTATCTCCACTTTTGTCCCCTAATTCAGTATACAATCGTTCAAAAGATGTCGTCTTAGCTGCTTTGATAGCTAACTTAGCCTTCGTCTTTGTCAAATTATACATATCCTTATTCGCCTGCTTCTCTTCCTCGTCCCTGTTGTCCATCCATTTTGTATAGGCAATCTTCTTAGCTTTCAATTAGCCTTGTACTTTTTCATTCCACCATTAATCCCCTAGCTGGACACAAAAGTACCCCTCGACACTCCTAGCACCTCTCTAATTGCCTCCTCATTGAAAATAGTTGTCTTATTCCACATACTGTTTGTAGTCCACTACTCTTCCTGGTCCCCGGTTGCCATCAACTTCTCCCTTATAACCAAAAGCGGGAGGGGCTAAGTTGCCCCATTTAATCCTTGACCGAATAAAAAAAATTCTTCTTATTCCTCCCTTGCTTAACCTCAAAGTTCATGACCAGAAGCTTTTGTCGAGCGATAGGATTCTCAATAGGGATAACCTTGTAGTCCTTACAAAGGCCTCTATCGCCCTTTCTCGGGAGTAAGTAATCTATCTAAGTTTTACCCACTACGCTATGATAGGTTACCAAATGGTCATATTTCTTTAGAAAGCACAAGTTATCTATCAACAACTCGAAGGCTTTAGCAAAATCAAGGGGTGAGGATCCATCATAGATGAAAGCCTCCATGTACACTATCCAAATTATTAGAAGTAGCCTCAATGTGTCCATTGAAATATCCGCGAATGAATATCTCCTTAGTGTGTGGTATACCTCTCACCACCTAGTTCAAATCCTCCCAAAAGTACTTCTTTACCTCCTCGTTCAAGCCCACATTTGCGGCGTGTAAGTACTAACAATGCTCCAAATACGCCCACCAATGACTGTTTAATCGTCATCATCCTATCATTGATCCTTCTCACCTCAACCACTTGCTCCCTAAGATCCCTATCTAATAAATGCCAACACAATTTCTATCCCCTGAGACTCCTAAATACGACAACTTAAACCCATTCATATATCGAGCAATTTGTGCCTATCTATCTAGTCTCCTTGAACATAAGTTATGCTAATCTTCCTTTTTTTCAAAATTTTCACTAACTCTATGGACTTTCCCATCAACAATCCTATGTTTCAGGACTCTAATCTAAACCTAGGAATACCTTTTACTCCCTTACCTCCCTCACCCCTCGCCCCTGGTCTAGACACTAATAATGACCAACAAAACTTAATGCTAGATAGATACAATACACAATAATGACAAGAAAGAATGACAAGCAAATCTTAATGCTAAACAGCTACAACACACAGTAATGACAAGGAAGAAACGCACAGGAATAACAAACAAATGGCTAAAATCTGAACAAGAAGCAAACATTGGTTGAATTTGGACTAGAAACAGAAGTGAATAAATGGTAAAATTTTAGTATCTCAAGTAAGAAAAGGAAACAAAATCCAATCCAGATGACCTACCAAGAATGCAATAAGATTAAAGATTCATATATAGAAACTACTACGCTTAGGCTAGGAAAAAATGAAGGATAGATTTCTTGCTTGATTCGTTGAATTTTGATGTTGAAATTGACCGCCAGAATCTTTATCATCGAAATTTGGTCACTGGAACCTGGTTGCTGGAAGAATGCTTGCAAAAATATACAAATGAGAAGAGAAAGCGAAAGAGATGGAAGGAAAATCATGGAGTCACTGGAATCTGTCAGAAGATTAAGGTGGAAATCTGATGGAGAAACTGGAAGATAATCGCCGGTGGTGGCCAGTGTTAGTAGGTGATGCCGACTGCGTCTTTGGCCTGAGAAGATCTGGATTACAATGGCAAGTGGCGCCGAAGAATGAAGAATTCTGGCAGGAAAGGGTTTTTTCTAACAAACAATTCACTGAAGAAGGAAATCACAGATCGATATACCAAGAAGATAATGGTATGTATATCTCTAAGAAAATCACTAATGATCGTAAAGTGGTCACCAAAAATCAGCAAATCTGTCGGAGACGATGGTTGGTGGCGGCAGAAAGATGATGGTAGCATCTCAAAATGGTATGTTCAGATACATCTTCTTTATTCATATCTAGAAATATACAACACATACTTATTATATTTCCATACATTATGGAGTCTAGGAAAGTTAGAATGTATGTAGTCTGTATCGTTTTTTAAGAGTCAGGTAGAGAGGTTGTTGATTGAAGATCCTTGGCTTTAGACAGTACAATATAAAAAAAACGCCTGACAAGACATAATGAGAAGAAAAAAGTAACAAGATAACAACAATTGTAAGGTTATTAACAAATAGTAATACATTCACACTACATGAACCAACAACCCTACCCAAACTCTTTGGGCGCTAGACTCTACACCTAAGGTACTATGATTCATAAGTCCCTAGGATATACAAAGCAAACCTACCAACCAACAAAAACTAACCACAAACCTACTAACTTTCTACCCTAATACTCATCTTTCATATCTTTTTATCTACGGTCATGGGACCATCTCGAAGATGTATCGATTAGGACTATAAAATATCTAAACACCCGACTAGATGGGTGGATAGGTCCATGTCTTCGGTAAACTGTAACTTCTTCAAGTCCTTTAATATTACCTCTCTCCAATATTTTTTTGGTCCACCTCTTCCTCTCTGTTGAACCCATCTTTAGTAACCTCTCACACCTCCTAGGCATTCATATCCCTCATACACAGAGTCTGAACCATCTCAGTCTTGCTTCTTGCATCTTATCTTCAGTTGTACTCACCCCCACCATGGCTCTAATAACATTATTCCAAATCTTATCACACATAGTAAACCCACACATCCATCGCAACCAGGAAGATAAAGAGGAAAGTTGGAAATTTCTATGTGCTAAAAAAATTTGGTCATAAGAACTTCAGATAAACCCCATTTTATGAAAAAATACTCTGGCTTCTCCGTTGTAAATTTAATTGTAGTTTTTTCCATGGATGATTTCAATTAGTTTTAAGAATTGTTTTTGCTACTATTTTATATGTTATTTAGAGCCTACTGAAAGGTTAGAATTTGGCTCTCCCACAACTCAAATTTAAGGAGAGGAGGTTGTTGTCGTGACAATGCTATGTCTCCATTGTCGTCAATCCTAGAGATTAGAAAAAGTCAATTGTCAGAACTCGTTAGGGCTATGAAAAAACGAATCGAAATTAATAGCCCGAATAGATAATTTAATTATTGGGTTAATGATTCATGTTATTGGTTTACTATATTATTATTATTGGGTTATCGGGCCGTGTCTTGGTATGAAAAAAAATTCTTATCGGATAAATCGATAACCCAATAAGTACTTTGACACTAATTAAATTAAGAGTTAAGAGGTTAGGGTTTACACTTTATAAGTTCTATTTGTTTTCATTTCTCAATTCTCATTCTTGGTAGAATTTCTCAGTCACTCAATCTTTTCAAAAGTTTTGCTCACTTCTCAATTACGATTTCTCAACCTCTTCATCTTCTAGATTTTATTGATTCTTCGAAACATTGTCTTTCAAAAGTTTGTATTTTGTTTTGAGCTCTGTGTTGTTTCTTACAAGTTTGTATGGTTGTCTTTCAATAGTAGAATGATTAAGGTTAAGTTGTCTTTTAAGTAATTAAAATATTAACGGTTAACACGATAACGATGTAACCGATAAATTGATACCTTAACGATTTTATAATGATTTAATATGTTTACAAACCGATAGTCAATATATCAAACCGATAAACTTCAAAATTGAACCAAAATGATCGATATACAACCCTAAAACTCGCTGAAACCGATTTAAAAAAGTCATGTGAGAAGATGGGATTCTATCAAAATGGATGAAAGCTCAGAAAAATTTAACTCGAGTAATATAAAGAAAGAAGGATATATAGTGTAATGCGCTAAATTTTTGTCATTTGGAGGGTTTAAAAAAGAATTTTTATTTTTATTGAAGAGACGGTTTCTAACGACTCTCTCGGAATCGGCATCCTATGACTTACTACAATATTGTATTGTAATAAATGAAAAAACAAAAAGAGAGAAAAGAAGAATAGAGCCTGGAGTCCGGATATGTACATAACAGTCTTGTGCTTCTCTCTCTAGACTTAGAGCCGGCCACTCTCGGCGCTCTACGCAATCTCTCTTTCTGCCGCTTTCTTCAAAGTCGAGAGTTTTTCTGTCTTCCTTACTAATCTCTATAGTTTTTGTAAGTTTGATCTTCCTTCAAACTACTTGTACCCAATTCACTTCAATCGTTTGTTCCTTTGATTTATGATCCTACTGTTTATCATTCGCTGATGTTAATGCCTATCTTAAGATCTGCATCTAAAAAGTTACTTATTCTGCTACCCAGTTGAAATTTCGTGATTTAAACTTTATAAGCTGTTGACTGTACGTATAAATTTTTTTTAAAAATAAAATTTATGTATTTGAAAGCTAGTAAAAGATGTTAAAAATCATAATAATTCATAATTTAAAAGACATATAAAGAAATTTGGATCAGAGAAAAACTAAAACTTTGTTGACTGTTGAACTTTCAATTGGGAGTAATACTCGTTGAATAATCTGAGCACACAAGCTAGTTGCTTTTTCTTGGGAACTCTGAATTTTTCTTGTATGTTCCTGTGTATCATTTTGTATGTTAAAGAAGCTGTAGAATTACTTCTGAGGCATGGGCATTTTGACTATTTGCATTAGTCTTAGACCTTTATTGGGTGTGTTGTTCTAAATGTTGTTTGAAATTTTTACATATATCCAGGTGTGTATTGGCACATATTGCCCCCCAAGGGAAAGATCATATCTTTAGCAGACAAGTCCTCTCCTTTTTTGAGTTGTCATGTACTGTCTAAAGTGGCGTATGATTGAGAGAATATAGGGGTTGATATCTGTTTGGGGCGGCATAAAATGGATTTTCAGGGTAACCCACAGGGTGAATATGGAAGGTTTGAACAGATAATTGCTCAATTTCTTCTGAAAGCCTTGCATATTGTTTTGGAATGTAGGGTTCCCTCTATTCGACCTAATGGTCGTAGTGGGGAAGTGAAAAAGAGTGACAAGTGGTTCCATTTGGTGTTGGGAGATCGTCCTGCTGTTCTTGATAATTTGAATTTTTGGCATAGAAATTTGATGGAACCAATGATAATTGACATCATACTTGTTCAAGAGAAACCTAGTTCTTTGTCAGAGCATAGTTCAGGTATTGCAGGGGCATATACAGAAACCATTATAGAGAGGTGGGTTGTACAATATGAGTATATGAGGACAATGGTTCCTCAAATTGGTGATTCGTCTTATAAGAAAACATGCAAGAAATCAATTATACTGCTCCGCCTTCTTTATTCAATGATGAAACTCCTTCCTGCATTTAAGGCCTTCAGGAAACTTTCATCAAGTCAGAGTTGCGACTTTGATATCATTTACAAGGTCTCTTCATTTAGTGCTCCATTCTCCAGGGCTGAGGAGGAGTTGATGAAGCATTATACTTTTACTCCAGTTGATGCCCAGCAGGGCCGTCTTTGTATATCTGTGACATATCGTGAAGATCTCTCGGACTTTAACCTGGAGACTGCTGCATCCTTTCCACCTGCAATCATTACAGACTATGTAGGCAGTCCTCTTGCTGACCCAATGAGGTCATTTCCATCCTCCACATCTGATAAGTGTGGTCACCCTACATCATTCCCGTCAAGAGGGTTACATTCATCTTCTTCATCACCTTTCCAGCGCCCACACAGTTGGACAAGTGGTTTCCTTGGGTCACCTTCATTACCTCGGACACAGCCATATGTAGGATCTCCACCTTTATACCGCACACCACATCATCTTTCATCTTCACCCAGTGATGTACATGGACAGAGGTTTTCACCTAACAACAGACTTACTATTCACAACAAAGCGACAAGCTTTGATGAATACCAGCTTTCACCTCCATTTTCACGATTTCCATCTCCATCTCCACCAACATATCTGTCAGGTGTGAGTCCTAGGCAGACTCGTTTGCGTTCTGGAACTGGCCCGGTCAGTATCCCTCATCCAATGATGGGCACAAGTTCCAGATACCTATCTCCTAATTTGTCTGATCCTAACAGACATTCTCTTCCTCCAATATCTCCCAGAAGTACAAAGCATGATTCATCATCCCAAGAATCCCCTTCAGGAATCAGGTCATTCCGGAAAATGGATCCACTGAGGACACTTGAGTTGAATATCGGCACTATCAGTCCTGGACAAAAGGTGAGCAATTTCTAGTCGGGAAATATGTGCTTTTTGTCCTAACTAAGGGCATACTTCAGAACTTTGGTGTTCATACTTTTATTCCAAATATTGTACTTAGTTAAGCTATTTCCAGCTTTTCCAACTTTATTTGGGTTTTTTCTAATAAATAACATATTTGTATAATAGTATATAAACTATTGAAAATCCGTGTAGTCATTCATAATTGTGGAGGAGATTATCAGAATAACAATTGTTATGTCTTCTCACAAAGAATCTTAAGCATCAAAATTGAGGTGTGTTTGGTATTTCTTAAAAAAAAAAATCTTAAATTTTTTTCTTGGAGAACTAGTGAGTTTTTTGCTTATTTTCTAATGTTTGGTAGCATTTATATGTAAAGCAAGCTACCAAAACACTATCAGGGTGGGATGGGGTGGGGAATCGGGGTTGGGGTTGGTATGGTCAAGGGATGGGGGTTTGGGGGTTTGGGGGATGGAGAGGAGAAATGAACTTGGAACGTCACTTATGAAACTTCTTTCCCTCTTTCCATTGGAAGTCATTTTCCTCATTTTTAAGGAACTTGTTTTCCTAGATAAAATATTTTGACCAACCAAACATGCTTGAAAAACATTTTCAGGAAAATGTTTCCTCTATACCAAACACACTTGGTACATGATCTTCCAAACATGCCCATGTACACCAAAAATAAATAAGGAGTAAACACTTCATTTTTACCTTCTGGATATGACCTACTTTATCTTAGCATCTTTGATTTCTCTCTTCCCATATTATCCACCATATGCAAGCTGGGGAAACCCTCCATCTCTCTTTCTGGATTGAGTTAATACCTTCTCTGTTCCGGCATGTTAGAACATCACCATGTTCCTTGCCATACTCCACATTATACCCCATAGATTGATGAATATCCTCTACAGTTGCACAGTCAGTTTACAAAGCAAAAAGAGATGATTGATTGTTTGCCTCCTCTCCAGATAGGTAGCATCTAGAGCATAACTGATAACCTCTCTTATTCTTTCTTTTCAGATTTCCAGAGATGCTAGAGATGATTCAGGACGGTTCTCTGGTTTGCTATCTTCAAGTGGTTCGCCACGTATATTTTCTAGAAGTTCTAGCAGACTATCTTTTCAAGATGACTTGGATGTTGGTGATTTTTCTTGTCCCTTTATTGTTGATGATGTCGACACCGATTCGCAAACCAGGTAACTTTGCTACTCTGTATTTCTGGAGAGTTCTTCTTGGGCACTGAAAATCTTTACATTCGTGTTGCATGAAATTCCGCTTGCAGTCCACAACTTGCAGTCTTGTGGATAGTTCATCTTTCTTTTAATAATTGGCTCTCCACTAGCCAGTATATTAGCTTTATTGCTGTTTTTTAACATAGTTGGACATTATTTAGAAATTAGCTGCTGGTAGGACATAAAGTTGAGCATTTGATGTTAACTGAATTGGGAAATTTCTTACATATTGGAGGGTCCACCTTGCTGTCATATCTACAGGGAGACATGATAGTCGCAAAGTTTCTTGAAGCTACTTTTGCCTGTACTATTTGATATGCAAAAAGATCTTTTAGGGAGAACTCAAATGGTCTTCTCCTCTTTATTGTATGAAAATGATTTACGAATAGTTGAATTTAACTAGACTCTGGTCCGTCAAAATTTTCTCAACATAGTTGTAATTAATGCAACCCCCCCCCCCCGACCTGATAGTAGGGTGGTGCTTAATCATCTGGAAAAATAAGAAGAGATCTGGACAATGCCCAGCTTGATCATACCACCTAACTCTTGGGAATTTAAATAATGTCGATGCTCGTTTTTAGATGACGATGCATGTATAATTATATGCATGGAATTTGCCTAGCTATCCTAATTGATATAGCTATTCCCTATTTTCCCTGATTAATATATAAATATTCTATTTAATTTGTTCGAGTATTCCTGAAAGCCGCTTCCCGATTAAGTTTGATTAGGCATATCGTATGATCCTAGTTTGTTGCAAATGTATTCGGTCTTGTAGTTTCAAGGTGATTTTGTGAGGTTATCTTCCAACTGATCATTTGAATTAATGAACTTAGCCGCTATAGTTAATCTTTTGCCGGAAAAAGAGAATCTATTTGTATGTGCTTTTTTTTTCATGAGACACGAGATTGAGTAATATATGTCATTAGCTCATATTTTCACCGTTCTTTTTTAGGAGATGGAGAAGCTTTAACCATTTAAGTCCGTATATCGCTGCAACCATGGTTCTATATTTAGACGTGTCTCTTCCAAAAAATATATCCGATGCACTTTTTCTTTGTTAAATTGTGCTACCACAAATCCTAGAAAGTATCCCCATTTTCCTTAGCTTTTAGTCTAGAATTGACTAGTGAGATGTTGTTTAAGTTGAACAATATATGTTCATGATTATTGCCTGTTGTAACAATGTTATCAAGGTAGACAACCAAGAAAATACATTATCGATGAGCCAAGCTTTGGAATCATCGAATGTTCTACTTCACATCAATATGTGCTAAATTTTTTCGATAACATTATTAGAATGACAGAACTATGCATATGATGATTGATGAGATCATATAGGATCTACATAGTTGACTCATTGTGTAGGCCCTTACGAGCAATGAACAACCCCATTAGCAACAAATGCTGGTGGTTACTTCATTTAAATTTTGTCAACAAGTTCTTCATGAATTTTTATGTCCAACCTGGAAAGGAACCAGTAGAACACCTATACAAAAACTTAACAAATAAAGAGACCCAATACAACATGGGTGCCATATAAACTGGAACCAACTTATGCAATTTTAACTGCCGGAGGGGAAAATTTCATCATAACGGAGATCATATATTTGGTGTTCTTTGGCAACAAGTCAAGCTTTAGGTAGCGATTCTAATCTCGTCCCACATTGACTATTCATTGTTTTCACTGGTCACCAACAACATCCAGTAATAGCCCCTCTCACCCCTCTCACCCCTTCCAACCCCCGCCTCAAAAAAAAAAAGAAGACATTTTGTAGCACAATTATGATATGAATGTTGCAATTGGTGATAACTCAAAAAATTATTTATAGGATGAGAATTGTGAGTAGATCAAGTACTTTATTAGGAACAATGGAAAGATTTGCTTTGGCTCGACAGTGCAAGATATGATATTAAAATAGGACATAATGTTGAAACTGGTAATGAATTAATGGAAGCTGTCCATTAACCTGTATTAGTAGAAATTCTGCAACTAGGTTAGCAGGTGAAGTTTATTTTGTTTAGTGTAATTGGTGGAGCGTAACCCGCCTTGAACATGCTTTCTTTCTGATGAATGGATTTTTCAGCATGTTATACTTTGATATGCACGATATTGAGATTTGTACGAGTCTTTCCAGTCAGTTCCACAGACTCTATTTCAAGTCTTTAATTTTTTTTTACTCTTACTTGGTCCTTTATCATCTTTTTAATCATTCTCTATTTTCTATTTCTTTTTCTTGTTTATATATGTGGTGTTGCATTTAGCCAAGAGAGTCAGGCTTGAGAGGGGATTCTCAACCAGGAAACTAAGAACCTTCAAAACTTGTAGGATCTAAGAGTGTGGAAGGTCAATTGTTGAAAAACCAACTTTTTCTTGGTGTTTGGGTTGATTTCGTTGGTTTGAAGTTTTTAGCACTCTGTTCAAACTAGATTATTTGCGATGGGATATAGAATAGTGCAGATTATTCACAAATGGGGTATTTCGCTCAAATAATTCTTATATGCCCCATTTACTTTCTGTAATCAAACATAAGCCACAATACTTAGTATTTACAAGAATCTATTCTTCATATCCATTACTGTATTACACACTATTGAAGGCCACATATGAATCACAGGTGTTACTGATTACTTTGAGAGACCTTTCCTGTTTTTATACCTTAAAGTTTGCGCAGTCTGGCTCCTTTCATTGGCAGGGGAGCAAAGGAACGACTTGATATTTTGACTTTAGAAGACCACATGTTTGCTATCCCAGATTCTATCTGGGGCTGCTTCACTGAGGCGAGAAGCAGTCGCCTTTTTGAAATGAAGCGACAATTAATACAAAAAAAAATCAAATATTAACCTTGCATATAAAATACCAAAACCTCAATAGGAATACTGTATTAGCATATGTGTCAATTCAAATGATGATGACATACTGTTTATAGGCGAAAGCTTAAGTTATTAATTATTTTGCAACAAAAAATGGATTGAAACAGCCTCTCTACCTCGCCTCTAATGCAGTGGTACGGACTGCGTACACTTTACTCCGGAGTCAGGATTTTCACTAAGGTGGTTCAAAATCTGGAAAAGTGAACGCATGAACTAGCTGAAGGGGGATTCAACATCTACCAGATATACATAAAAAATAATTTTAATCGTGTATAAATAATATAATTTTTTGCCGAAGGGGTTTCAAATGACCCCCCCTAGGCAAAGGGTGGCTCCGCCACTGTTTTACCCTCCCCAGACTCCAACCTTGTGGGATTATATTGGGTATGGCATTGTCGAAAAAATAAACTGAGCAAAAAATGCCGAAAAAGTGGAAACAGACTACTATCTAGTTGGGAAGAATTTAACCCCCCCCCCTCGCCCTACCCCCCAAAAAAAGAAAAAAAAACTTGGAAGAATGAAGAAGCTTTGCAAGAAGAAGAAAGAAAAAGAAAGCAACTGCCGGGAAACAGAGAGAAGGATGAAAGAAAGAAGATATAAGAAGAAATATAGAAGTACCTGAAGAGGAGGAACTGGAAGAAGAGCTGCGCAGGTCTGTGGCGTCTGAAAAAGGAAGACCAAAAAACCCTGAAAAACCTAAACTGATATGTTTGTTGCGTCTTTAAGTCTGTAATTTTTTTAAAGAAGCGCCGTTTTTGGAGGAAAAAAACGCAAAGCTTCGCGTCTTCTCACTGCGCTTTAAGTGCTGAGAGAGTGCTTTTCACAACCCTGATCCACCAGAACAAGCAGTTTCTATTGTGTTTTATGGTAGTCGTTTTGGATGATTCTGGGGGATCATGAGAGTACTTAACGGATTTGAATACGCAAAATAAGAGGCAATCGAAGTTGAAAATGGAGTACCCGAAGAAAATCTTCTGAATGAGAGTTGGTGAGTGAGTGGAGCGGTGGAAGGAGGGACAGAAAAATGGATCTTACAGTAATTGTCAAAGATAGTAAGCACCGAATTTGTCGTAGTTTGTGTCTTCACTTGAGGGAGTGAGCCGTGAGTGTGTCACTTGGATGGAATGGAGATGATAATTCACTGGATGACAGGACTTGAGATCCATTTTGAATGAGATTGGCTTTTAAACAGTTGTTATCTGCTTTACTATGGTCGCTCGAAATACTTGCTGCGCCCATGTCCATCCGACATGATTTGGGTGTGGGTGGTACTGGATTTCGTCGACCTAAATTGGGTGATTTGACTATACCTATGGCCTAGAAGTATCGGGTTGGTTGTGTATTTGGTTTAATTTTGGGCTTAGTTCATATGTGTGTGTATGTGTGTGTGTTTGTGTGCGCACATAATAATAGAACAGTTGCTATTATACTGGATAACTTGCTAACAATATTTTAAACTGAATCCAAAAAATAACAATACTAACGTTAATTTATTAGCATCAATAAATGTCGAAATATGTGCTCATTTATATAGTTATTGGTTATATCCTAACACGTGTACCATATCCCTATCTGTATCCCCGAATCTTAAGATTTAAGTGATGATGAATTTGAGGTCTAGATCTTCTTCCTTGTCAGTACCCACACCTGTATCCGAGTAACATAGGTGTTTTATATCTTCTTGAGTTCTGATATTGAATAAAAAGGAATCTTCCAATAACTGCTGAACAAAACAGCAGGCACTGAGTTTAGCTTGTGTCTTCATTTCTTATGCGCCATTAAATTTTCAACTTAATTTTTATGTCATTGTTATGCAGTGAGAACCTTGATGGAAGAAAAGGTTCAGAAGTTTCTTCTCAGGCATCTGCATCAACCAGAAAATCCCAAGATGCAGCTGTAGGTGCCCTTGTTCACATGCTGAGAACTGCTCCTCCTTTGCGCCAAGATTCTAGCTGTTATACCTCACATAGCATAAAGACTGAACTGGAGGGAGATGTTAGCACTGCATCTGGATTTTCTGTCACTAAGAAGGCATCGGATGCATTAGAGGAGCTCAAAACTTACAAAGATTTGAAAGATTTACTGCTGTCCAAGAGCGCAAGCCCTTCAGTCAGCGAGGGTGGAATTTAATCTGATGTATCCCACTTCAGCATGGATGAAGATGATTGATATTTCTCTCCAATGTTGATAAACAATCTTTTCTATGGATAACTTTGTTCCTGTAGTTTGGTGGGCTAACAGATTATGTACATAAGGTGGTGAGGAAATAGCAAACGTTGTTGAGACAGGCCTTCATTGACACATTTTAACAACGTTGATAGATGTTGAAGAAAAAAAGAAAAAGAAAATAACATAACTTTGGTTCTTCTAAAAGCAGCAGGCTGGCTGGCTTTTATTTATTTGTTTGTTGAATATAGATCGACGTGATTAAAAGCAGTGAGTTTTTCAGTATTTTTGCCTCGATTTTCTACTGTATTTTTGGGATTCACTTAATCTCGCCTCCAAAAATTTGTCATATGAATTTTATGATTTTAATTTCAATTAATAAGATATTGACGGTCATAAAAAATAAAAGCTACAAAATTTATATTAGGAAAAGAAAAATGAAGAATTATCTATCAAAGACATTTTAAAATTCTGAATTAAACAACTCAAATTTTCATATTAAAAAATAATTTTTTTATTACAATATCTAAGATAATTAATTGCAATCAAATGGTTATATAATCTTATTAACAAGAATCAATCCTTACTTTTATAAATAATAATAATACTAAATGTAAACTTAAACGTTTACTGTCTTTTAAGAGTTGTATATAAAAATAAAAATAACTCTAATTTTTTTTTCTGTGTATATGTGCATATATTTAAGGATTTTACTTTAAATCACTTATTTTATTGAGACGTCCTTGCTAAGATTATGATGAGTTCATTGACATACAATGCTAAAATTTGTTTTTGTTTTCGCGAACTAAAAATAGTAAAAGTTTAGTGCGTATGTTGCCTTTTTACAACTAACACTTTGTTCACAACTTATGTGGTGACGGCGTAAAAATATTTATGCAATCGTATTACTAAAAAGATATAATTGTAGATAACCTAGAATGAATATTATTAATAATGTGAAAAATACATTATATGTATACTGATGAATCCAAAAAGAGACCAACAATTACCTATGGATGAATACCTCCTGAATCACGAGCAACAGTAACGTCAAATAATGTACATGTAAAACAGATTTTAAGGGTGGTTCCTGGGGTAATTCTCCAATGCTTAAGTTGGTATTAAGCCGGGAAAGAATTCCAATAGTATTTTAGAGTAGTATTTTGAGTGTACCTTTGCCTCTGGACCTTCTAGGCTTTTATAGGTGTTTCTGGTGACTTTAATTGGTAGATGTTAGGATTTCGGAGTGATCTCCTACCATAACTCTACTACGTATTGATGGTATGACAATCATACCATCATTCTCCAACTATTAGTAGTACTTATCTAATTATGGTAATTATCCAATTATAGTAATTGTAATATTCAAACAATTAATGACATTTAATGATTCCTAGTCTACTACCGTTATTCTACTGTAGTACCCCCTCCGGGAGTCGAAGTGTGTGTTTACGCTACTCGACTGAAATCAAAGAATAGGGATGAATTGTGTACCTCTGGGTCTTTCCCCGAGGTCATATATACAGCTAAAGTATGGACCTTTTAATAATTCACCTCGACTGGGTTGGCGGGGCCCCTTGTGTAAATCATTGAGTGTGTTGGTAAGTTATTGCCGAGATGAATTACTTATTATTAGCTATTATATCAACTAGTCTGTGGCCGAGGTGATTTGGCTGGAGTCGTATCATCCGAGGTCGTTGTAATGACCCTCATGGTCGTTGTAATGACCCTAATGGTAATTTATAATAAATACACGATGTTTTGCCTTCTAGAGCGTTTCGATAGTTGTCCCAAGTCATTTATGACTTGCTAGGACCGATAGTTCGGATCCCTGGCGACTCGGTTGATAAATATCTCAGATTTTCTATTTTAGAGCCTAAAACTAGTACTCGTTGACCAAACTCAACTTTCCTTCAAAACGATCTCGGAAATTTAATTTCGACAGTTCCTTTAGCTTCGAAATGCCAAATAAAGTCAAGATTGACCTTAAGTTTGTGTTTTGGAGTTTTCGTTTGCTAGTTATGCGAAATTATGGATTTTAGTTAAGTTTATGGCCTAAAGTGAAGCTTGAGTGATATTTTGGTGTTTGGAGTGTCGAATTGGAATTCTAACACTTCCATCAGCTTCGAAATG
>JBDJHY010000078.1:13696555-13707118 GCA_039654485.1 Withania somnifera
GTTAAGAAAAAGGATGGATCCCTGCAGATGTGTATTGACTATAGGCAGTTGAACAGGGTGACTACTAAGAATAAGTATCCTCTGCCATACATTAATGAATTATTTGAACATCTATAGGGTGCCCCAGTATTTTCTAAGACTTGATATCCGGTTACCACTAGTTGAGGATTTGGGCTGAGGATATCCCGAAGATATCTTTCTGGACGAGACCCTATTTGGACTCCTTTGTGATTGTGTTTATTGATGACATATTGGTTTACTCATGGAGCTGGACGTAGCACAAAGAGCACCTGAGGATAGTGCTCCAAACTTTGAGGACTTAGCGGCTCTATATGCCAAGCTCTCAAAGTGTGAGTTTTTGCTTGAGTCTATTTCTTTTCTAGGACATGTGGTGTCCAATGCAGGTATTAGTGTTGACCCAGCTAAGGTAGCCCCGGTTCGTGATTGGACTTGACCTACCACCCCTTTAGATATCTGTAGTTTCCTTGGGATAGATAGGTATTACAGTCAACTTGTTTAGAGTTTTTCATCTATCGGAGACCCTTTGACTAGACTGATGCAGAAGTACATTCCTTTCAAAGGGTCATCAAGTGTGAGTCTAGCTTTGTGAGGCTTCAGGAGTTGTAGACTACTATCCGAATTCTTTCCTTGCCAGTTGAGGATCAACCCTACATGATTTAATATGAAGCTTCTAGAATTAGTTTAGGTTGTGTTGTGATGCAGAAGGGTCATGTTATTGCTTATGCTTCAAGGAAGCTGAATGATCACAAGCATAAATACCCCACCCATGACTTGGGTTAGCAATGTTGGTTTCGTGCTTAAGACCTAAAGGCCTTATCTATACGAACTGCATTTTGAGAATTATACTAATCACCATAGTTTGTAGTACATCTTGATTCATAAGGATATTAACTTGAGACAACTGAGATGGGTTGAGCTCCTAAAGGACTATGAAACAAGTATCCTATATAACTCGAGTGGGGTGAATATGGTTTCAAATACGTTGAACCAAAAGGAGGTGAGTATGGATACCTAGCTTGGGAATCCAATCCTTGGCCAATTGGTTAGTTAGATTGGATATTTTGGCTCCAAAGAGGTTTGTTGCACATGTTGATACTAGGTCTGCTTTATTTAATCAGATTTGACAATGCCAGTATGAAGATCCCCATCTAGTTCAGTTCAAAGAAAGGGTTTTAAAGGGTGACATCAGTTGAGCCATGATAGATTCTGACAGTGTATATTAGATTTATGGTCGCAGTGCATAGGTCGAGGCCTTATATTGAGTCGGTCGAGTTAAAGTGACACATTCTCGTAATTTAAGTAAAGCATAAATATAATGATGATCCCTGGGTTTCCATTTTGAAGTTTGACTATATGGGTGGCCTATATGATTTGAAGAATTTCTATTTTCATAAGTTAATTCTTAGAATTGAATTAGATTAAAAATGCATTGTCTTACTTTTAATTCATATTGTTGTTGATTTATGCTCTAGTTGAAACTTGTGGTAACAAAGTAACTAGGTAATGATTACAAGTTATTTTATTAGCAAACTACTTACTTTATAGATTTTATTATAGTTTAATTAGTATGTGAACTACTTAAAAACTTCAAAATACCCATAATAATCTCTTTCTCTCTTTCCTCTTATTCACTAAAGAAAAATTCTACTACTCCTCCCTTCCAAATTCCAAATTTATATAAATACTTTTTTATTCCACGTGAGTCATGGGTCTGTAATTGTGACAATGAGAGCTCAGAAGCTCACATGATCTTCAAGAAATTTCAGTTTTCACAGTATTATTAGTTGCTTCTTTAAAGTTGATACACGAAACTTTCAATTGTAGTTATATAATTAAGCAGTGGTATAATCGGAGAACAAGTTATGTTTTTGAATTTAATAATTTTAATTTAAAATCTTTCCAAAAAATTATAGGATATGAGTAATACTAATTACATTGGAATTCAAAAGTTTAAAATGATTAAAATTTTATATCCATAAAAGTTAAAATGGATTTAAGCTGTAAAAATATTTTAAAAAATAAAAGATAAAATTAAAATACAATAAATCCTCGCATGGTTGCTCTTCTTGAATTCGACCCATAACAGAAACTCTTTAGTGTATCTAGTTGCAATTTTCTCCCTTTAATGTTGAAGTTGAGGGTAGTAGGTAAAGACGACTACACTCTCTGTGTAAGATCTGCCTCTACTGGCTCTAAGATATCAAGAAAATTAATAAATAGTACTAATAATATATCTTGTGATCATTTACTTCTCTTTTAGTACTACTTGTATTTTAATATTATCTTCTTCTTCTTCTTTTTTTCTAATTATTGTAAGTCCATAATTATAGAAGGGGATTGGTCAAGGACCAAAGGAGAAAGTGAAGGCTAGTGGGAGTGAACGATGGAGAAAGTAGAATTGAGATGGGAGCAACGTGAGGTGGAAGTTGAAGAAGAAGTGGAGGGTCTTCTAGTAGGAAGCTCTAAAGCTATTAAAGAAGTAACAGATGGGAAAATTGAGACAAATGGGCATGCAGATTCTACCTCAAAGATCACTAATAGAACAGAAAAATCTGATCTTGGTGATGAACCAGAAAGGTCAGAGGAGGAGGAGCTTTCAGATTCCAGTAATGGGGTTGAAGTTGATGAGGGAACAGAACCAAAAGAAGTACCTGTTCAGAAGACTCTAGTTTCAAATAATGGGGTCGAAGTGGGAACAGAAAAATCTGATCTTGATGGTGAACTAGAAAGGTCAGTGGAGTATCTTTCAGGTTCCAATAATGGGGTTGAAGTTGAAGAGGAAACAGAACCAAAAGAAGAGTTAGTTCAGCAGATTATAGATTCAAGTAATGGGGTTGAAGAGGCAACTGAACTAATAGAAGAGTCATTTCATCAGACTGTAGCTTCAAATGAGGTTGAAAAGGGAACTGAAGTTAAAGAAGAGTCAAAACATCATCATGTGACTTACACTGATGGGGTTGAAGAGGGAACTGATCCAAAAGAAGAGTCAATTCAGCAGATTGTAGCTTCAAATAATGGGGTTGAAGTTGAAGACGGAACTGAACCAGAAAAAGAGTCAGCTCTGCAGATTGTGGCTTCAGTTAATGGGGTTGAAGAGGTAACTGAACCAAAAGAAGTGTCAATTCAGCAGATTGTAGCTTCAGATAATGGGGTTGAAGAGGGAACTGAACCAAAAGAAGTGTCAGTTCAGCAGCTTGCAGCTTCAAATAATGGGGTTGAAGAAGGAACTGAAGCTAAAGAAGAGTCAAATCAGCATCTTTTGACTTCTACTGATGGGGTTGAAGTTGAATTGGGAACAGAAGCTGAAGAAGGTCCCTTCAGATCAGGCCATTTTGTCTATTATGACAAAGATGAAGGTATATATTACATCTACTGTTTGACAATTCTCTTATACTTAAATATCTTCATGAAATTCTCTTCTAATTCTTCTTTCTTGAGATCTATTTTATCTACACGTCTTCTTCATTGGATTTGTAGGGTAAAGTATACAGTATTCATGGGAGGGATAAAAAATCTCTTTTGAACCCCACTCCTTCTATGTCTTACCCTACCTGTCTAAAAATATTTCTTCTTTACTGCAAAGGGACCCTTTCCTTAATACATATGTTTGTTTGTGTATGTATATATACATCATAAAAGGTTTGTGTTTTGCATATTTGTCACTGTGCTGAAGTTTATGGTCATGAGGTGAAATTTCTCAAGGATAAGTCCGCTTTGAAAGATGAGGTTGTGCATATTTCCTTTCTTGATTCTCTTCTTGCTTCTTACTTGAGGTGATGGACTTTTGTCTTTCCTTTGAATTTATGAAGTTGAGATTTATTGCTTAGTTTTAGGCTTAATTCCAGAACTTTTATGGAGCAGTTCTTTCTTCTTTTTTTTTAAAAAAAAAAATTCTTTTTGCCATATGTGGTTTAGTCTTCAATATTTGTGGTGAGGAATCTTTTCTGAGATTAACTCCCATCTAGATCCCTTAAAAAGGATGAACTTCTCTGGGGAAATTTGAAGAATTTTGGTATTCTGTAGAAAGATCAGACCTGTAAAATTAATGCCTTTGTGATCAAGATATTCAACTCGACCAATATTCTATATAAAGGAAGAATAGATTAGATGTGACTAATGAGTAGAATTAGCTAAGCCATGTTGGGGAAATTTGATAACTATTCATTTGGGAGAGTTCCGATCCGTCCAGAGCAGCTGATCCTCCACTAGGACTCGTGTTTGAAGATCCATGTATGTAGTCACTCTAATGAGTATGGCCTTCGAATATTCAGACTATAGCTGAACGAAGTGTAAGCTTAAACAGAAGATCTGCAGATACTTGCAGTCTGGGTGCTTGAGTGAAGTGGAGTAGGCTTTGGACTCTCTTTAACTTCTCTACATCTTTTTGGATGCGTGATCAGACGCTGGCAACAGCCAAGCATGCTCTACTATATGGGGTCCTTCAATGACATAGTATTTAGATCCAATTTTTTCCAAATAAACTATTGACTCAGCATTAGAAGTACTGTAACTGCTTGTGCTTATCAGCTGGCAAGAACCAGATACTATTGTCAAGTGACTGATTATGCATATTCTAGTAGTAGATATAGAGATCCACCAGTAGTCCACTACAAGTGCTTAAAAATAACATCTATGCCTTGCTTGTGAACTGCTTAGATGAATCATCCTTGTTTCCTCATGCGTTAGGCACAATATGCTGTTTCTGCAATCATTGTCTACGTTTGATTGAAGGAATATGGAAGTGTCGAACCTGCAGTTGGACTTTGCAAGGCAAAAGCCTAGGTATTGGTTGGACAAAGATTCCTAGGAGCCACTTGGATAAGCTGATGAATTACCCAACGTTAGATCAGAGGGGACTTTTATTCAGTTTTGGAAGTAAAGGCCAGTTGATAATTTGATTTAAGGACACAACCACGACTGGTAGAAAAGTGATGTTGTCAATTAACAGAACGGTTTCTGTGGAAATTTAAGGAGTAGCAAGATCTAAGAATCTACTTTCAATGTGATAAATGGTTTTAATATCTGCAAATGCTACATAATAGGCTGCAAGCAAATATTAGAAGTGAGTCCTTTTTCTCCTAGCTGCTTATGGTTTCAGGTTATTTTGCCTGTACATTTTCATCGTAATAGCCATTATTTTTAGTAATTTTTGTTCTGCAAATTGTAGAAACATGTTATTGGGGATTAAAAGAGTTGGTATCTGGCTTACTGATTATGTGCTCTGGATGCCATGATTTGTGCAAGAGCTTCTAAGTTGTTAAATGGAGTATAAAAGTTCCCTGTAGAATGAAGCATAGAAATTGACATTGACAAAATTCAAAAAAGAAAAGAGACGGAGAACAAAAAGAAGAGCTCATTTACTTGATGTTTTTTCATGGGGCAAGAAGGGTTATAGTCTCAACTCTAAGGTCCTCGGTCTCCATGTTTTCTGTTTTTCTGTACTATGATTTATCCTATGTGAGTATAATCGTAGACTCTCAGTTAATTGATTGATTCTCTTGTGAATGGCAGAATTCTAAAAGTTTTCGTCCTGATTTATTGTTTGAATGTGTTTTCCAAGTTGAGTTTCAGATTCACGGTTGTGTTTCTGTCTAGATTTTGAGAGTTGGAAAAGTCATTTGAAGTGAAGAGTTGAATTCTTTCATATTCATGCAGATAGTAACTTCATTTATACACCCTCCATAAAGGAGAAGATCGATAAAATTCCAGGAGATGGAGTAGTCCAGGAGAGTGTTACTCTAGACGTTCACCTCAATGGATATTTGAAGAGCGATAACTTGTCAAGTTCCAGTACTCACCTTTCCAAAGATCTTTCAGAAGATTACAGCATTGTTCGTAAGTCCACTGCCATTGATGAAATAGAAAGTGCAGATGATGACCTGATAAACGACAGTGACACTGATGTAAAAAAATTTGATGTTGAGAATGTGCTTCAGAAGCAGAATACACATGATCTTTATTGCCCTAATTGCAAGTCATGCATTACTAAGAGGGTTATTCTTCGTAAAAGAAAACGTAAAATTCGGGTTTCTGGTGATGATGTCAAACGTAACAAGCTTGAAGTTGTAGTTGATTCTAAATTGGATGCTAGTCATTCACAAGCAGCTGATGATGAAGTACGTGATGGAGCCAAAAATTCTCTTGATAGTACTCCACTTTTAGCAGTGGATGACTTCCAGCCTGATAGAGAGCCAGAGATATTCAGATGCTTATCATGTTTCAGCTTTTTTATTCCAACAGGTACAGACCCTTTCATTACCTTGAAAGTCGGCATAAAATCTGGTCTTCTTTTGTCATCGCAATGCAGTTTATGGTGAACTGTTTCATGTGCAGTGATATGGACATTCATTGCTCCAGATTTTTGTGTATACTGTCATTTCATAGTTATCCGTTGTCTGGTAATCTAGCAGGATATGCTGTCATTTCATAGTTATCTGTTGTTTCGTAATCTAGCAAACCCAATAGCAGCTAAAATAAGCCGATAGTTTATTAATATTGTTTATAGCTATTCAATGGAAATGAGTTCATTTTCTTTCCTTTAGGACTCATGAAATTTGGTCAAAACTTCTTTCCTTGGGGGGAAGAGTCAAAATGGACAAAAACTAAAGAAAAGAAATAGGCGTCAATATATGGCTTGGGATTAGCTGATACAATGCTAAAATGAATTATACACTTCTATTACTTGAAGGGTTCCAGAAACTTCTGATCATGTCTTATAAAAACATATACTATAATCATAAGCAAGCTCTTTTAATAACATGTGAAATTGGTGCTTTTTCTTTTTAAGTGGAACTAAAGAAGTTTTGTTTTAGATGTAGATTGTTTAGAAAGAAGTGATTCTTCTCTTTAATCCATGTGCTTATAAATGTAAAACAGTCTTCCCATCCAAAAAAGGAGCTGTATTGTAGTCTCAGTCTGTTGCTTTCTATTGGGGACCGACTGGTTGGTACTCAGAAAATAAGCTCTAATAAGTCCAAAAATTAGTCAAGACTGCATGCAGATCTTTTGTTATGGATGACTGAAATTAACAAAGAAATGACCCTTTTTTCCAATTTTTCAGGGAATGGATTCAAACTGTTCCAGTTTTTTGGAGAGAAAGGTAATAAAGAAAATGTCAAAGTTGAACAGACACCTACGACAAACAAAAATTGGTTCTCCTCTATCTTTGCATCAGATAAGGGAAAAGCATCAGTTGAGCAAGGTACTGAGTTCTCCACTTCTATTTTTTCTTTTTTCAAATTGTGTTTGCCTAACAAGCATTAGAAATTCCAACTCTACACGAGTAGCATCTATCTATAAAGAACCACAAAAATGTGTTCAAGTCATTCATAAAAGATGGTATATTGTGTGAAGTATGAACTGCAAAATGCACTGAGATGAACTTCGATACAAGTGTGGTCAGTTTTAGAGCTGTGGTTGATTGATTGTAAACCAATACCTTCATGTAGGAAACATTTCAACTGTAAAGTTCAGATACTTTTCAATTTAAAGTATTGGGGAAAGTGGATGATGTAAATGACAGTGTCAATGATGGATCCTTCAGATGGGCAAAAGATATAGCAAAAAAGAATCCAGCTTATTTTTGTTTACTCTTTTGTACCTACAGTACCTTCTTGGTACTGGTTTCCTTTTTCTTAATAATGCATGCTTTATTTTTTATTTTTTTTTAAAAAACCATCGTAATAAGTGAGGTACGTTTAATAACTGGTAGCTCTACTTCTGCCATTGCTGAAATAAATATCTGGAGTTGACAATGAAAAAGTTAGTGGCTGGATTCTATTTTGGTATCTCATATTGCATATTTCATAGAAGCTAAAACTTCTTGCTAGAAAGAGATTTCCAAGTAACATGATCTGCGTAAAAAATAGGATGAACTTGTGATCTTTTCTGGTTATTGCATTGCTGGGAGGGTGGGAAATATCAGAACTACACCCTTATATGTAGCGGAAATTTAAAAATTATCTCACTCTGTTAAAGCTGACGGCGTTCTCATGCAGGAAGTGGTATTGGGGAAAATGCAGTGAAAAATGATTCTGGGGTACTTATGCCATCAGATAATTTCAAAGATCAGAGTGCCAAGGCCTTAGTGATAAAAGAATCTGCTTCACATGCATATTCCAGCAGTGAAATCACTCAGGAAGCTGGAGGGAAAATTTTAGGATCAAATAACCAAGATGCAAATATGAAAGGGAAAATGGTGATCAATACAGTGGGTAAATCAGAGAATGCAATAAAGAGTCAAGAAGGTACAGTAAAAATGTTCGCCTTCGTTTTTAAAGGGAAAACAAAGGTATCTTGTTACTGTAAAGTAGTGACTTAATTCAAAACTTTTGAGCCATAGCTTTCATTTGGGCTATGATTGTGCATGTGTTATGCAGTTACAATTCTGTAGCTTGAAGCTAATACACTACCCATGCTCCTAGGGATTTCTTTTGAAGGGCATGCAAAAATTCCTCTGCCTGCATCTCGTTGTCAGTGCTATATTATCTTCCAGAAATATTAAAATGAAGAATATGTAACCTAATTACTGAATTCAGGTTTAACATATGCCCTGCTGAATGAACAGCATCATCAAATTGGAATGAAGTATCTGATAATCACAAATAAGTTACTAAAGAAATTCTTCTTGTGTTTCTTTACCATGTTGTTCAATGAAATAGCTGATGTGAGTAGAATGGTGACCGACTGTGAGCACTTAAACTAAGGGAGTGTAAGGATGTAAAAATCTTTTGCTTGTCATAGATAGTCTAATAAATAGCCTTTTCTAGCGATCAAGTCCAAAACCATAAAGAACACGGATGAATAGATAATTTTAGTTATCCAACTTTGCGTCATGTCGTATTACTTATTTGCCCTTGGATCTTTCTGCTCCTTGCTGCCTTTTCCTACACTTCTTTTTTCTTTATGATTTTGTTTTCTCTTGTGCAGGAGGTTCTGTCTTTGACATCTTTGATGTAGGGACCTATAACCAACCAGGCACGTCATCATCTGCTAAGGAAGTTCAAGGAAATGATAGGAATGATGAGCTGTTGAGGGCCACTGGCAGAATTCAAGTTAGTTGTGGAGATCTTGTGCAGGGAAGTCTGCCAACATCTAATGATATGAAGGATGAGCTGTTTCGAACCGGTGGCAGAATTCAAGTTAGTAACGGAAATCTTGTGCAGGTAAGTCTGTCAACATCTAATGATGAATTCAAGTTAGTAATGGAAATCTTGTGCAGGAAAGTCCGTCAACATCTAATGATAGGAAGGATGAGCTGTTTAGAACCGATGGCAGAATTCAAGTTAGTAATGGAGATCTTGTGCAGGAAAGTCTGCCAGCATCAAATGATAGGAAGGATAAGCTGTTAAGAAACGGTGGTGAAATTCAAGTTAGTAATGGAAAGCTTGGTGAGGACAGTGTGCCAGCATCTCAACAGAATGAACTAACGCTTCTGATAACTTCAACAAAGGAGGAGTCTCTGACTATTGAGAAATCGGAGTCTGACTTAAAGTCTGGTGTGGCAATACTAAATAAAGATCCAGGTAGTGATTCTAGTATGAAACTCGCTCTATTAAGAAGAGCTTATTGAAAAACAGTGTCTGCTCATACTAATTCAACATGTAATGTGTTACCCTTTTAAACATTCTACTTCAACCTTATGATAAAAAAAGGATTTTCGTCAACTTCCTTAACTATTGCAGTGGTCAGTTGATTGTCCTTTAAGATAAATGTGATCTTTGCATGTAGCTGTGCTGAGATGCATTTGGCACAAACTGTGCTAGTAATTGCACTCCCTAGGTGCTATTCTTCAATAGATGTTTCAGTACATTTCCAAAAAAATAAAAAGACACGTTATCTTCACTCAAGATGCATTTCCTTCTTTTTAAAAAGAAAAGGTGCATTCCTTTAGGGGAATGTTCAATTTTCACCTGCCCTACACTCCTGAAGAAAAAAGTGCTTTCTCTTATTTTTATGTCAAAAAAGAAAAAGATCCTTTTTTCTCTGTTTACTCGTAAGAAAATCGAGAACAGGGATCGTACAAGAGGTTAAAAATGTGTGTTATTTTTTGAAACATGGATTAATCATAATAAATTGCCTATTACTATAATAATCCAATAGTCATAATTATTCAGCTCCTACTTGGCTTCATGTGAATATGCAGATAATGAGTCCCTTCTGTCTTTTGATAACCACAGGTTTTACTCTCAACAGCTTTGATGGAAATGGGAAACCCAAATTTTTGACTGATATTCCTCAAGAACATGAGCAACATATCGAAACCAAGCTTCCCTCTGAGTCTCTGCTGGAAAATAATGACAATAAATTTCAACTTAGTAGTAAAGGTATGTAACTTAACCTCTTTGTAATTCTCTGGTTAATGGTAGCTCTATTCCAAACTTTTATACCTTGACTTCTAAAAGTTACTAGCATATTTATCAATACTGCACTAAAAACTACAGTGAACTGCGAACCCCGGAAAGGAAGTGGTGATTATTTTCAATATATGAACTAAAATCACCTTCAGCATACCATCACAACGAAGTGTTAGGTATAGCAAAA
>JBDJHY010000078.1:13818624-13831168 GCA_039654485.1 Withania somnifera
GCAAATAAGGAATACAACAACATTGCCCGATGTAAACCCATAGGTCGGGTCTAGGAAGGTAGAGTGTAGGTAGACCTTGCCTCTACCTCGTGGCGGTGGAGAGGTTGTTTCTGGAAGATCCTTGGCTCAACTAGCAACACACATCAAAGCAATAATGGAAAAGAAAAAACATAGAACTAAAGAGCGCATAGCAAATAATAGGGAAAACACTGCATAGAATTCGAAAAAACATAAAATTAAAGAGGGCATAGCAAATAATAGGTAAACCTTGCATAGCATTCAAAAAACAAGGAATAATACCAATAGTCAAATAATGCGAGAACCGCAGGGCAGGAGACAATTGGAAGTAACAAAAATTGTAGGATAAGAAACTACGAATAATGCTACTACTACCGGTATCAGAGTATGCAAATAAGGAATGATGAAGCTAAAACATGATAGAGGCATGAAAAACCTGCATGGCTCCTTTAGAAACAATATCTTCACATAGCTTGTTGGAGTTGCGGACAAGGTTACTCAGTGCCCCAGCAGCATTGGCCTTAGTTTTGTCTTCCTCCGCTGAAAGCAGCAGATATGAGAGCTGAGGAATGGATCTCCTGAGCTCATCATACAACAGCTCATTATGATAGGCAGCATTGCCAATCTACAAATGGAGAAAAAATTTCCTCAGTTAACCATTTATAACATAGTTCAACTGAGATTAAAAAGATGTTTGATTCTGTCAAACAGCTTGAAAGCCAACAAAGCATTACAGCAAAGCAAGCAAATTTTCGCGTCCTTTTGTCAGAATCAGCACATTGGTCAATGAGAAGGCTAATGATACCATGTTTTGCCTACAAGACCAGAAGAAAAAAAAAACAATTGAGTTTGAAGAAAGAATTATATTGAAGAGGAACAAATTCTTAGTCTGCAAATCCTCAATAGAATATCAAAACTACAAAGAAGATCGTTATGGTTTAAACTAGAATTAAATGAAACCAGATGTTATTCAGGAAAATTACCAGCGATGCGTAGAAATATGAACTGTGACGACACATATTTCCTATAGCACTGCATGTTTTGGCACGCACATTAGGATCTTTATCAGTTAGAAAGCCCTTCAGAAACTCCAAGATAGCTGCCCCATCAATGTATTCATAGAAGGCCTGGATGCATATGACAATTATAACCAGCATCAGCATAGTTAGAAAAACTTACATGGTATAATCATACTCTTCAACGATTACGCATACCTGTGCCGAATAAGTGTCAGTCAATTAGTCCACAAATAGAACTTATGCTTTAATATGTCATATTATTTACAAGGTGCTACCTTAATACCAAACAAGCATATGACCTGCTTCCCATGAGCAAGGTTTAAGAGTAAAATTGTAGACAGGACTATGATATTAAGTTCAATATAACAACAGATTTGAACACAAAATTAACAATCCTTAACAGTTAAAATCACTTAGAATGAATACCCAACTTCAAATTTACGTTTAACAAATTTAGTTAACTATGAACATACAAATCCAACTTTCACGATCGAACATTCTTATTTTCCACATTTTTCCAACAAAAAAAATCATGAATAGTATAAGAAGTATCAAGAACATTTAAATAATAATCAAGGATACATTAGACAAGATATTAAACAGGCAGTAACATGTAAAATTAGAGAGAAGATAAGACGGCCAATGGCATTATAAGTAAAATCTTTAGAATCCCTGTACACCATTCTTAGATTTCCACTAACTAATGAAGAATTAAAAGTCACTGAAGTTCACAATTGATCAACTAAGAGATTACATGCAGTTAAGAATTGACCTTATCCATGCGAGCTAAATCTGAAACAATCATAAGAACATCCAGAACAACTTCTCCAGAGCATGAACCATCTAGTAGAGACTTCATTCTTCTAGGATCCAACAATCCTTTACCCAATAGTTGAACAGCAAGAGGTCGGTGAGCTGTCATTTTGGCAAGAAATGCAACAGGTCTGGCTTTATCTTTGGATTCCAGGTGTTCCAAACACCGAAGAATAATGCCTGAAACTCCTACCTGCAAACAGAAAGCATTTCTATCATGGGTTATCCAATCCAAAGTAACTTGCCATCAATGTTGTACAAGGATGTGTTATCTCATTAATTTTCCTACAGAGAGGATAAGAGGTGAAGTACAGAGGACCATATGTGCCATTCATGCAGTTGAACAATGCTAGGAAATGTGTGTCTAGTTATACAGACTTGCTTCTTCAATGCTTAAAACTATATGGAGAATCATATGCTGATGATACATATATAATGAGTCCTAGTTAGCATAATGGCCAACTTGCAATTTGCTTGGCTTGTACTTACGAATTTTCAGGCTTACATTTCCATGAATATCCTTTAAGAAAATTGACCAACAAGCTGTAAACCACACTCAGAACCTAATCCTTGAAGTACACAATATTTCAAATAAAATTATTTTAAGGGAAGATGCAAAATCAAACCTCCAATAGGATTTGAGTATACTTTCCCAGATGTGATTCAATTGCTTTCACCATCTCCTTGTCTTCAGGACAAACTCTTCCACCAGGTGAACCAACATTAAGGAGAAATCCACTACTCACTGAAGCAGTAGCAGATGGCAAACCTAGACCATTCTGTACAGCCACAAAAGGAAATGCCAAAAGATCTATAATTGTATTTATTGTATCCCTAACCCCATCCACCCTGCCACCGGGTCCACTCCAAGATTTAACTAGCTTAAGATGCATGTCCGATATCAAATCTGATATGACCTTGACATGCTCCGTCTTGATCAATATATGGCGAAAAGTGGACACTCCCCCAGTAAGGCATTGGCAAAGCAATGAAATGCTCCATGGGACTCCGATTGGTGATAGCCCAATTTGATCTTTTGAAAAATTGGGTTCTTCAGAAGAGGCCTCTGTAATCTTGCCTGTTAACAAATCAATAAGCAGCTGTGGAATACCACTTGCACAGGAGTGTTGCACAGCCAATGGTCCTTCCTTCTTCAGTCGTATGTCCAATAATCCAATAGACCCGTCTCTTACGCCATGCCAATGTGAAAGCATTCCATTAAACATACTTATTCCATCTTGTTCATTAACAGGATTCCTAAGGTATTCACATAGCTTGGCAGTCCTAGGGATCATCGGCACAGCTATGTCAAGAATGGTAGTTTCAACTGTGCATCCAGTTTCAAGAGACAGAATGGATGCTAGAGCTAGCATTGCAGATCCAGAATGAGGTTGGCATAATGATTGCACATCAGAAGAGAAATAATGCGCAAGGTCAGAGAGCCGACTGAGCTGCTTTCTTGAAGATGTAGTTAAAATGAACAAGGCAGAATTCCTTCCTGATGACTTTAGACATTGGGCAATGGTGGCAAGAAGAAGGCTTAAGTGAAGAACCAAGGTGTTTGCTTCTCCTCCACGTGATTTCTTAGCTGATGATAGTACAGAGAAAAGCTCTGAAACAATAGTGCCATCTCCTCCTCCACTCACAACTGTAGTAACAGGAAGAGAACTAGGCAGACCACACAGGATAGTGGCAACAATTCCACTATGCAAGCAACACCTCAGAACAAGCTGGAAAAAAAAGCATAAGTTAATAAGTTTGACATGTAATTAGACTAGAGATCAGAATAACACACAATACAAGCTACTTTATTTCAACGTCCACAAAACCTAACCTACTTTCATGGTGGACTTTTATGCGAAAAAAGGAACAAAATGAATTTTATGACTAGATATAATAACCCAATTAGATGTTACTTTGAAGAGTACACGCCAGTGTTATCAAAAGTCATTTTTTTGTCGCTTAAATCAAAGAAGCAAAGTGAAGTAAGGAGGTATCGCTTTATAAAGTGTGCAAAAAGTGAACCTAATAAGAAGGGGTTGTTCTTTGTATCTCAACTTTGAAGGATTGGATTAATACGAGCATTATTATATATTGAATCCGATATCAGTTAGTTTTATTGTAACTCGACTGGCATAGTACTAAATTCATTTATGCTTGGTACTTTAGTGTCATGAATTGTGTACTTCACTTCAAAGAAAAACACACTTCACTTCTCAATTTTCGCTTCGAGCATACCTTGTCCTGCTATTTTGACAGGCATTGTTCTTCCTTTTCATGTTACATCATCAGCAGTCATGTTTATAAGTGGGAACGAAAGTACTTGAGCAACTAACTATACAAGACCAGGACCACCAAATAGATCTGTTGGCCAATAGCTCAAATATATAACAACAACAACAACAATAATAATAGCACAGAGCCTTTCATCAAATGTCAGTTAATAATTGTTCCAGAACATTTTGCAGTGAAACTATTAGCCTAGAGATGGAAAATGTTAGCGAGAAACAGACATCGGTGATCTGTAAATAAAGCTGAGGGAAGAAGAACAGAGAAAATAAAAGATCCAAGTTAATGTGCTTCATATGGTACCCATCCACAGAAATCCAACAACTGCAAAATTATTAAGCAAGTTCCAGCAAAACATAGTAAGTGACAACAAAGAGATAGACACCTGTATTCCACCACAGATAGAAGCCTCATGACGCTGATGCAGACAATAATAAACAGCAAGTTGTACGGCTTTGGACCTTAGAAATGCTTTTGTCATGGCATCAATAATTTTTGTTGAATCTCCTCCAAGTAATGGACCTCGCTCATGGTCCTTGATGTCAAGCCGATATAAAGAAGGACTTCGCAAACAGCTAATTGGAAAATGGGGTCTATTTTCTCTTAGAGAAAGAAGTTCAAATGCATCTACCAGCAACCAAAGAGCCCTACAGGCTTCAGAAGCAGCTCGCATTAAATTTGAGGAACAGGACCCTGTTGTAGCTAAGCACAAAATCAAAAGGTCTGCTATGCCAGAACTGCTAGCATGGTCTAGAAGTTCTTTCAGAGTTCCTATTAGGGTTGGCGGAGAAGATGATACTTTAAGAGCCTGAGCCACTCGGAACAACATAGCTGCAACGCAACCTGTTGACTCGGACAAAACTCGACCAGAAGCATCATCCAGATTATTTATGACCTGTACATTTGTATATAACAGTTCAAAACAAATATACAAGTTGATATTAACGCATGGTTTTCCATGTTAGAAAACCTAACCTGTGAGTACAACTCAAGTAGAGTTTTCCAATGCCCTAAACATGAGCTACCAATAGCACCTCCACATATATCTAACATTTTGTTGATGACTGAAAAACTCTGCAAAACAGTCGACCACTTGATCATAAATTTTTAAGGAGCAAAACAAGATCAGTAATATTCTTGACAATTATATTGATGGATATATGTTATTCAAAATGCATATTAGTCCTTGTGAAACATAGTTCTTTTTTTCTTTATATTTTAAAACTAAAATTTGGACAAGAATGAAGCTGCAAATTGTGAGATTTTAGCTATATCATCAACATCCAAGGAAAAGATGTCTAATTATAGTTCAGAAACCATATCAAGGCAAATCCTCTTCCTTTTTTAATTTGATCCGGTGAATGAGGATGGTTCTCACAAAATTACCTTCATCAGCAATTCAACTCCATTAGAAGACCTGACTTTAAGTACAGCAGAAGTCAAACCAAGAAGAACACATATAATTTGATCAAGAGTCCCACTTGAGTTGATGGCACCGGCTGCAACTAAGTTTGAAAGGATTCTAAGTGATTGGTTTAATATGACAAAATCATGATCCCTGTGCAAGAACAAGTAGGTCAGTACTATCAAAAGTAACAATTTTCTGCCTACATCACAACCAGATGTCAGTTCCAATGACCATAAAATGTTACCAACTTTGGCTTGACAAATGATACAAAAAAATTCAAACTAGAATTAGCAATATTTCTGAACTGATCTAATATATGTGATACATAATAGCCTTTCTCCTCTAGTTATTTACAGACATGCAAATGGAATTCATTCTCGTATCATTATTGTGCAGGGTGAAAGCATCCTCAATATTATAAATGCTATCAATTGGAGGCAAACTTGACAGTGAGAGCGTCACAAAACAAGGTGAACAAGTAATCCAGAAACTTCCACATACTCTTTCCGTTTCAATTTGTTTGTTGTAGTTTGACTTGGCACCAGTTTAAGAAAGTAAAAAAGACTTTCGAATTTGGTGGTCTTAAACCAAAGATATGTATAATGTACCAAAATACCCTTTAATCTTGTGGTCTTAAACATGTCACGTGGAATACTGAAAATAGAGAGTTTCCAAATCAATGAAGATTCCTTTTTAAACAAACTAAAAAGGAAAATAAATAAAACAAATTTAATCAGAGGGAGTAATTAATATGATACCTACTTGTTGAACAGATATATAATATTAGGTAAACTATACAATATCATGTCTAATCAAATAAGATGCTACACAGCTCTTATGCAGAGCTCTATTTACCTGCTGGGAAATTTTGATTCATCACACAAGTTCCGTAGCGGGACCAAAATAGCTGACAATGCATCATTATCTTGACCAATAACTTTTGCACCCTTGACTGTTCGGGAGTTGCTTTCGAGTCGGTCCAAAACTTGACAACCTGAAAAACAACATATATCATAGATATCTCACAGGGAAATTGATAAAGATTATTTATAGTCCCCTCCCTGAAACAAACACATAATGATGAACAAAAAGAAAGAGCTATTACTTGTGCATCTTGTAAAGATATGGCACTTCAGCCTACTCAACTTCAAAAGTTAGCTCACGAAGGGAGGATTGCTCAAATTCATATAAGCAGACAGTCAGTCTATTTCCCAACCAATGTAGGACTTTTACCCACTCCAATAGCCCCTTCACGCCCAAGCCTAACTGGAGCATGGAACCGGAAGCCCAAACGGGAATGTACCTAACTCTGATACCATGTAAAAATATGGCATTTGAGCCTAACTCAACCCCAAAAGCTAGCTGGGGGTGGGGGTGCCCAAATCCATATAAGCAGGCAATCAGTTCATTTCCCAACCAATGTGAGACTTTTACCCACTCCAACATATCTAAATTCAGATAAGTAATAGTATTACAAATAATATATTAAATGTATCCAACATCGACAGGCAATTCTTCAAAAAGCTGAACATTGTGTTAGTCCTTCATATAGACGAAAACTCAATGCTGGTGTCAGTGATAGAGTGTAACTGATAGGAGCTATTGTGCCTCAAAGCAAAGCCTACAGATGACCGTTTGCCTCATAGAGGTGAGAAAGAAAAAAGAAAAAATATTCAATTACATGCATAATCAAAAACAAAAGAGAGTAACTTTAGAGCCACTTTGAAAGAAATTTAAAAAAGAAATTGAATTTTTTTTTACGCAATTTAAAGATGTTGGAATCGATTCTCAGATCAGGCTAGGCCTCTCCAGCTGAGCTGGAAAGCCCTCTCTCGAATTCGAAGATGTAACACGTCATGACAAGAGTTACATTTACTCCATCCCTTACATATCTTGGTTTGACCTTTTTTAAGAGATATTGACCTAATTATTTCATAGTTCAGAGTTTAATACTATTTTTTCTTTTTTGAAAAAGATTAACGATATTCAGGTCCTATATCTTACTCAAATTACAATTGGCAAAGAGGTAATTAAAGAATATAGTTCATCCTTTGCATTGTATATAAGCTCATAAAAAACCCAAGATTTTGCAATATGACCACATAAGTAGAAAATTTAGCCTATTCTATAGATCAGAAAACAACTAACCTGACTGTACAATAACATCAGGCTGCAAGAAGCCAGGGAACTCCTCTGGTGAAGCATTGACTGTGACGTCCGGACTCTTCAAATGAACCTCAGTCTGAAGATTCCCTGTGTTTCCATTTCCACTTGCAGCTTGAATATGATTTTTACCTGCAATGATATCCCTTGAGATAGATGAATTAGGCAAAATAGACGTGAATGCTGTTACGTGAATGGAAGTCTTACTATCGGGAGTTGCAACATTCAGCTGAGTTGATTGAAAATCTCCTTTCTCCCTCCAAGTTGCATCAGATCCCTTAGTAGTAGCTGCTGCAGCACGAATCTCCTGTTATTATGATAAATTGTTCCATCAATGAAAAACCAAAAGGAAGATTCAAAGTTAGTAGCTTGCTTTTCAATATCTATAATTACCCTAGCTTCCATATCCTCCAGTGTTTCATGAACAAATGGATGATCACGAAGTGCAGGCCAAGTCAGTCTATTCTGTGGTACCTGATTCACAGAATTGATCACTAGATCAAAATTAGGAAGCAAAAAAATATAGTAGTGTAAGGGCTTTTACTATTATAGAGGGAAAAACCTTGTTAAGAAGACCCTTCAGAAAACTCTTGAAGGTTGAGCTCATATTGTCTGGATACTTAACTGGGTCCTGAGCACGAGTATGCTTACAAGTTAATGGTCAAATCAACCCTATCTAGATCCAAAATATATTCAAATGTAATCTTGGTTACCTTAATGATGTGACGAACAAGAGCATAAACAGAATTAGTGTAAAATGGAGGCTGACCAACAAACAGCTCATATCTGCATAAAATCGGATGATCAAATTCATAAGGAGAACTGCCGTTGCAGAAGGTCATTATTAATGACAGGAGATTTCTGCTGGATCCGTAAAGGTTCTAATTATTAAAACCAAAGGAGCTCATTGCATCTAACAAGCTTCCCTCCAGCTAGGAGGTAATCTGTTTCCAATAATCACAATCTTTCAAAGTTATTCAAAACACTGAAAACATTCCTAAAGTAGATGTCACATACAAGATAACACCAAGAGACCACAGATCAGCAGTGTGGTTGTATGGTTGTTCTCGTACCAATTCTGGAGCCATATACAATGGGGTACCTAAGAAAACGGAAAGAAAACTGGGGATCAGGAGCAAAGTAGACCAACAGTAGCTTGTAGCAACCACTCGATGGCCATTTATTGACTGAGGAAAACAAAACAATACACCTATGACTTAAGTGAAATTCACCTTTTATGGATCGCAGCACTACTGTGTTTGTGGACATGGCTCGTGCAAAACCAAAGTCACAAAGCTGTTAAATAAAAAAGAATAATAGAAAAAACATGAGAAGATAGGGTTACATCTTTGCTGCTTGATGCAGAGTACAAGTATCACATTATACACTGGCAGATCATTCCCAAAACATATGAAGACAAACTAACTCCAACGCATTTCCAGTATCATCAGAAGTTGTTCGATAGTAAAGCTTTAACGAATTTAGCAGGCTAGTTATCATATAGCCGCAGAATAAAAACCAGTGAATAAGCTAAACTATGTTCCCTCAAGGAACAAAAATAAGAGTAGATCCCTGGTCAAAAATGTAGTTGATTGCATGAAGAAACTACAACAATAAAACAACTACACTTTGACTCACTCGGGATCGGATATAATAATCTGTATAAACCTTAACTATCCATGTCACTCCATCTAGACACATCTTATGCAATACTGAATAACTGAAGTTCGAGAAGTTCTCAACACTTTTTAAAGGTATACAAATCGCTAGAAGACTCCACGTGAAGACTTGGCCTCAAGTAAGAATATAACCATGCCTAAACCTTAATCCCGACTTGTTGGTATCGCCTCTGTGGATCTTTTTCTTCCATGTTGCTCTATTTTTTTTTTTCTAAGGCTGTGTTGATTCTAGGAATTGTATGTCTTTCAAGAAAACCTCTTCCCATGTGATTTTAGGTCTACGTCTATCCCCTTTTTTGCACTTTCAATCATCATAATTTCACATCTGTAGATTGATGCATCTAAAGGTCTACGTAGGACATGACCATAACAATTTCAAGTGCCCTTCTTGTATTTTATCATCTATCTCTACTTCTTGCACCTTTTTGCCTAGTTTGATTATTTCTAACCTTATATGATTGCATATCCATCTTAAATACGCACTTTTGCCTCATTCATCTTGTAAATATGTTGGACCTAAGAGCTCTAACGTATCTACTACCAAATTGCATTCCCAATCTTATAATTGTTCTACAATGCAAAGTGCACCTGCTGCTTCCAGTTGAAATGAATGATGTCAAAATATATTCAAAAAGGAACTGATGGTGAATAAAGAACAAATAGAGAACTGTACGGTTTTCTTTTGTTTGAGTTTTGAGATTATCCCACTATAACTCAATTTCTAAGCATGTTAGGAAAGACACACCTCATAGATATCTACAAACCAAAAAGAAGGGACCACTGAGAGTGCCGTTTAACATGAAACCATAACATGTTGAATCGGCAATACCATATTACACAAACTCGCTAGCAAAGAGATCATGACTAGAATAATATCCATGAGAAAATAATGTGTGAATTGTGTTCATTTCACGGTGTATTATACGATTTGAGTGTAAATAATGTAGTGCTCGTACCTGAAAATGAACAGAAAAACACAGTTAAATAAAATAGAAAAAAAAAAAGATGTAAAAGTGGGACAGTTTCGGAATTACTCTGCAGATTAGTAGTTGATGGAAGAAAAGTAACGCTTAGATATTAAAGATATTGAAATTTTGTGTAGATTACCAACTGCTTTGCAATTGCTTGGACTTGTTCCTCAGGGAGGCATTTGTCATCTTCAAGAATTTCAAACAGCTCACCCTGGATATGATAGTTTTCGTTAGTCAGCCATGCTTCCCTCTTCCTAAGCGGTAGAAATTCAATATGTCTATATGCATGTAGACATGGAGGATACGCAAATGGCATTGTGGCCTAACATTTGAAGGAAAGAGAAATAGGGAGAGGAGACCAATACTTGAGCAAATTCTGTAACGACACAAAACTCCTGCGGGCTCTCAAAAGAATCAAGCATCTCTATAATGTTTTCATGCTTCAACTTTCTTAGGATCTGCATCATTTGAATAACCTCCATGAGCAAATAGAGACAGCACAAGCACTAGATGAAACAGAAATATCTGGCAAAAACTCAATTGAGAGAGATCAAAACTTAAGATCACAAAGCAAGCACATTCATTCTGTTTCGGAAAAATCCAAAGAAATGTTACATTGTGTAAACATGGCTGCATTCTTTAACAGGAATATACACAAGCAGAAACACCCAAAAGGTAAGAAGCAGCACTGGGAATACCTCGATTTCCTGCCTTAAGTTGTGAATATCCTTCTCACTTTTCCCGTGTTTCGGAATAAATTTCATTGCAACCGTCTGAAAGTAATCGAATTTAAAAGTAAGAGCCAAAAAAAAAAAGAGACCAGCAAAAGCATCCTTAATATAAAATGTACCTGGCCGGTATACTTTCGCCTCCCTTTGTACACCTTCCCAAACGACCCCTCGCCTACAAGCTCTATAACATGGTAGTTCTCCACACCCATCTTCAAAAATAAATGGAATTTTCTAGGTGAGGAAACAACTCTTTTTTTTAAATGACACAAATATCTACGAACATGTAGAGTTAGCAGCATTTTTTGTAGCCACCTTTGCCCTTCTACGAAATACATGTTGCCTCCCACCAACAACCGAACCACCTAACTAAGGGTATGACAGATAGAAGAATCATCGTAATGTTTTATTCAAGCAGTAAATTCAAAAACCAAAAAAAAGGGCACAATTATTGCATACAAGAAGCAGCTACTTATTGTTTAAACGAATACAATTCATATCGAAATGCATCAGAAGTGAGACAAAAAACAGAGCTTATTTTCGATTGTACTGTAAAACTAACCTACAAGTGATGAGAAGTGCTAAATCGGAAACAGTGTGAGAATTTACCCTTAACTGATGCAGCACTTGGCTTGTGAATTTTGGGGAAGAAATGGAGACGTTAGAAGAGAGATGGGATTTGCGTTTGAAATATTCCCTTAAAACCTTTTCCCGCTCATCACATTTTTCTCTTACTACTTTTGACTCAGATTACGCCTTGAATTCTGGTCAGAATATTATGTGACTCATTATCTAGAGGAGATTGATGTAAATGACAAAAAATTATCTTTATATGTTTGTGTTGCTTCAAATAATTCTTTAAATATGTTTTGGAGAATTTTAATTCTTTAATGGTGTGTTTGGCACGAAGGAAACTATTTTTCTATAAAATAGTTTCTCCTAAAATAAGTAGGTTTTTTTTTACTTATTTTTTAGTATTTAATTATTACAAAAAATATTATTCTAAAAACATCCAGATATAATTAACCAAATTAAATTTTTAAAAAATAAAAATAAAACTTAAATTTTCTTTGGGAGTGTGTGGGATGACGGGATGGAGGTAGGGTGTGGGGTAGTGAGAGGTACAAGGTGGAGAAGATGGGGTATATAAAAAATATATATATTTTAAGATTTTTTTAAAAACAATAATAAAAACTTACATTTTTTAAGAATATATACTAATGATATATACTATATAATATATATACTATATAATAGTGATATACACAACTAGAAATATATATTATATACTAAATATATATTAAACCTATTAAGAATATATACAAAATATACTATATATATATATATATATATATTATATGTTAAATATATATTAAACCTATTAAGAATATATACAAAATATACTAGATATATATACTATATACTAAAGATATATATATCATATACAAAAGATATA
>JBDJHY010000078.1:13868327-13880503 GCA_039654485.1 Withania somnifera
ACAAAGAAAAATTAGGATTTATAGGGGTTAAATAACTTATCGTGGATGGTCCATCTGGAAAGTATTACTAAATTAAAGATGATGTTGGAATTAGGCGTTTGTTGTATCTTATTAGTGATAAGTTAAATGTTATCAACATTTATCTTATTGAAGATTGTGACTTCTTAATAGTTGTCCCAGTAATTCTCCACTATACTGAGATATATGTTGATGTAGTTTCAGCTGCTACTGTTGGTAGAAATAGTGAAGATGAAGAGAGTGAGGATTATATTAAACCAGATGAGTTGGACAATGACCTTGAATAAGTTTATTATTTTCTGGCATAAAAAAATTCTAATCATCTTCTTCATACAAAGAGATTCAATACAATATGTCTTTTAAGGATATAGATGAGGCTAGGAAGTTTATGAACCTATATACGTTGGTTAATAAGAAAGAGTTAGGACATGTGAAGAGTGACAGGAAAAGGGTGAGGTATAAGGGGTTGTCCATTTAATTGTCTAATTTACAGTGTTAAGGGCATGGTTGATTATAGAGTGAAGACGTTGAACACTACAAACTTGTTCTGATAAGTTTAACAACAATAGGATTGACTATTGCACACTATTTTAAAAAGGAAGTTACAAGATGATCCTATGTATAAAGTGAGAGACATGAGAGATGATTTGAATAGACTTTTTAACCTTAATGTTACTCATGAAAAGTGCAAAAGGGCAAACATATTGATATTAGAGAAGATTGAAGGTTGTATAAATGATGATTACAACAAATTGAAGACATATGGCATTACCGTGAGAAATAGTAACCCCGGATTCAATGTTGAGCTTAACTTATTCAAGGAGGCTTTACTTCAAGGAAAAAGAAAATTTCTTAGAATGCTCACTTTAGTCTTTAAAGATGAAATTTAAGAATAGTTTGAGAAAATTCATTGGTCTAGATGGTATTTTTTTGAAAGAAAAGCAAGGCCAACTTTTGGTGGTTGTAGGGCAAAATAGTATGAAGCAGTTTTACCCAATTGCATGGGTTGTATTTGATAAAGAAACAAAGAAAAGTAGGACTTGATTTTTGGAGAATTTAAAAGTTCATTAGAACCGAATATGGGTGAAGGTGTGGCATTTATGTCAGACGTGCAGAAGGTACATATTGTTGTTTCTTTAATTTCTGTTCTTTGAAGATTTATTTGGCAGTCAAATTTATGTTTAGTTATAACTTGTCTTATTTGATAAGTTGCACTAAAAGAGTCTTACTATAATTTGACTTGAAGTAAAGAGTATAAATTGACTTAAATTAGTTGAATTTGAGTTATATAACTTGAAGTAAATATGTAGATAGATCTGTCCTGTTGATGTTATTCACAGCTAACAACTTGACTTGAATTGGTTGATTTTGAGTTATATAAATTGACTTTGACTTATAATTTTGAGTTATATAACTTGTGTGCTCATTAATGGTATTCACAGTTAATAACTTCACTTAAAGTAAGAGTATAATTTGACTTGAATTAGTTGATTTTGACTTATAATTTTGAGTTATATATATAACTTGATGTAAGCATGTTAAGGGTGTAAATTTCATATTTAGTTTACTAATATTTACTAGTATATGTTGATTTAAATCGCATGTTATATACTTCACCTCTTTTATAACTTGTAAATATTAAGAATTACTTGATATAATAATCATGAATATGCTTCCATAATCAAAGGAAAGGTATTGTGTTAGATATGTAGAGGCAAATTAGGTAAAAAAAATCACAGATCATTAAAAAAGAAGAAGTTGTATTTGTGGACTTCATGGAGCACTTATGCAGAAGAGTTCAAACATCAATTGAAGATAATGGGACAGCTTAATGAGACTTTTGTGAGTTCTTTGTTGAAGTGTCTTTCATAGTATTGGTGTAGGGCAATACAGTTTGCAAGAATTCACCAGTCACTAATAATTTGAATGAGTCCTTCTAACTCTTGAATTCTAAAATCTAGTTACAAGTCAATCATCAAGATGCTTCAAAGTATAAGGGTTAAGGTCATGAACAGTTGAAAAAGAATGAAGTTTTGGCGATATCTTGAGAAAAGGTCTCATCCTTATTTGTTTAGACTTGTACAATGACTTCCTTAGAATAGCTCAAACTTGTGAGGTAATAACCAATGGTGATTATAATTATGAGGTGACTGAGGAAAAAAATAAATACGTTGTAAAAATAGAACTGAAGAAATACACATGTAAGATGTGAGACATCTTTGATGTTCTTTGTCCTCATGCTATAAGAGTATTACAGTACTTGAAGAAAGAACCTGAAAGTGAGACACACCCATGCTACAACAAACAATCATTTTTATTGACTTATTATCATAAAATTCAGCCAGTTCTCAGCAATGAAACAACCTGAAATTGTAAATTTGACATGCAAGCCATAGTATGATGAGAGTGAGACACAAGGATGAATCTAAAAAAACAAAAAGGGTGAGTTGATTTTATCAAGAAAAGGCAGGCTAATACGTTCTGAAACTTGTGGTAAGTCTGGGCACAATGCAAAAGGATGTAAGAAGGCGGCATGGATTTTTTTTTACATTATTTTTAATTACTTTAGCTAGTTTCAAATTGTAACTAAGTTGTTTTGGTGTTTTTCAGTTTGTGAAAGCAAAATTTTTCAAGCCATCTAAAGACAAACAAATATCAACTAATGGCCAGACATCAAAAGGAAGGCATCGAATGAAGAGAAAGAGAGGATGAATTCCAACAAACTCAAGAAGACATACGCTGATCAGTACCTCAAGTATCAACCTAGTCAAGATAATGACTGTGTTCATGTGTACTCCAGGAGTAAACCCTCTTTCGGACTTTGAGTAATGTTGATTCAGCGCAAATGCCATTAACAATCTCATATGTGGATACTAGAGTTAGTCCAAGGCAGCGGGCATAAGGGCTAACGGCAGCAAGACAATCAGTTTCAGAGGAGATGAGATAGGTGTTAGTGAACCAACATATTTTCCTTACTCACCACCAAAGCTCACATGGAAGAAAAAGGCTGCAGTGATTGGGAATCAACTGGAGAAACAAAGCAGACAACAAAGGCTTGAAAATTTTTGAAGCAAGGAAGAAGAAATGAAGTGAATTTTAATTTAAAGTTTTTGGATTGAAATAATTACTGATAATGATAGTACTTTATGTTATTTTTTGGTTGTATGGTAACTGTTGAGTTGGATATCATGTTGTGACTTGGGGTCTAAGTTTTTGCAGTTACAACATAGCATTAAAATTCTTCAAACTTGTAAATGTCTAGAGCTTTAAAGCCGAATTTGTGACATGCATATTTGTGCAAAAAGACATTCTATTGGTATTAATTAATGTTAAAGTTTCTCTTTTCAATATTTCTTTTTGATCAAGTTGAGTAAATGTGTGTATGATCATTGATGGTGAAATGAGTAGCGTCCAACAATGGGACTGTTACATAATATCATTTACGTAGGGGAAAAAAAATCAATCAAAAATGCTTTACCATGATAAGTTCATGTCACACGATAGATGTAATCTAAAGAGCACATTACAACAAAATACACATCCATTTCAAATACATCAATATACACATTTGTTCCAAATACACGTTGACAATTACACTTGCATAAATTTTGGGGTTTCAATACATCATCATTGCAAATACAAATTCAACAAGGGCACATGATGTTGAGATGAAAATCTTTATCTTCAAGACTTTTTTTTTTTTTCAAAACTTATTAACTTCAACATTCATTATTCATACTCTCCAAAACTTTTTACTCTTTCCTTCAAACCATCCCTTTCCGTCTTTAATCGATCCAACAACATATTCAAAATATTGATCTTTTCTTTTGTCACTTTCAATTCTAAACCTACTTTATTAATTGCAATTATTGCAACATCGGAAAACTCTTCATCATCCAATTTTCAATAATCACATTCTTTTTACAAATTAAAAATTAAACTGATAAGTGATTACAATCAACATATCAAAAAAAATTTAAAATCCATCTAGCCGAAAGGTAGGAACTTACATCACGATTAGGACACTTATAAAATATTCTTTTGGGATTTGGAGGAGTTTCTGAAGTAAACTGCAACTACACCGCAATGGCATGTCCTTGCAAATAAAATAACATTCTCAGATATTTTAAAGAATTACCTCGATTAAAAAAATTAAATAATTCGGTCATTTGCAAACTCAATTAGAAGCAAATTTGGTCTAAAGGAAAGAATGAAATTTTGTTATTGGTCTTAACAAAATTACAGGTTATTGAGACGTGATTTTAGAAAAAATTGTTAATCCTTCAACATACTTATCAAGCATAAAAATGAGGTAAAATATTAATCATTAGAAATTTTTACAATAATATGAACACTAAAAACATATTTGATGAAAAAAGACACAAGACCGAAAATTTTACATGAATAAAATACCTCTATAAACAAGATGTCATTGAAGCTTTCAATGAAGAAGAGAGATTGCACAGGTCTTTTATTTGGGTTGTGGTTTAAACCCGGTCAAAGGGTTTTAGGTTAGGTCTGGCATCGGGAGTGTGCCACATGACAATTCTGTCAAGTAAGGGATATATTTCAAAGATAGCAAGGCTAATATAGCCAAATAGTATTACGGAGCGTCTAAATTAACAATATTCAAATGTAAAAAGATATACTTAACCCTTTTCCGCTAGAATAATATTGAACCTTTCATTTTTTGAATTCAAGAGTAAAGGTTAAAAAGACATCTATAAGTTTGTATAAAACTCAAAAAAGAAACCTATAAAATGTGTTTTCAATCACTAACTTGCTCATTCAAGTGTCATATTATAAAACATACCACGCCCAAAACATTTCGAGTTCACATTCCACATTGGACCTACATCCTTTCTTCTGTCTTAATATAAATTAAGCATGCAAAAAAATTTGAACCAGTCTAGGTGGACGAAAATGGAAGAAAAGCAAATCATTCTCAAGCATAATCCACGTCTACAGAATATTATACACGTTCCTATTTGGAGCAATATAATAGAACAATCAGCACATGCGCCTATACCCCTTCCTCTTTAACTGCTTATGCTTTTAATTCTTGGGGACAACCACCAACCCCCCCCCCCTCCCGTGGAACAGAAAATTTTGAACATAAACTTAATGAAAATTCATAAAATGCCCTTCATTAATACATTTCTATCCCAGCTGTTGCATCAACAATCCGCATATACCCAGAAACAAGCCAAGGCAACTAAAATTCATACTTCTGCATGTAATATAAAAATACAATGCTGTTTTCACCATAAACCAAAAATGATTACTGCACAATCGGCCAATGCCTGTATACATTAATAAACCTACTCTCAATGGCAGAAATGTCGAGGTCAACTCAACAATCCATCAATCCCCTAGCCAACTGAAGTGTATTGAAAATGAAACCATGAATGTCCATACACATGTTGTAATCCTAGATTACGTTCTAACTACCTAGACCCAGCCAACCCACTACCACAAGACCGAGAGACCACTTTCAGTACTACTGAGAAAATTTTGGCAACACAACTTTTAAAAACAAAATAGGATGTGCTGGCCACTTCAGTTTGTGATAACACACTCCACGAACCCACACCACCTCCAAGGGTATAAACGGATATTATGAACATTGTGCATCTCATGAATCAACCATTTCATCCTGTATTTCATTAGGAGCAATTAGACCAGGAATAGAACGCATCCGCTGATGTTCCCTCTCTCTCTGAACAGCTGCTTCCTCAGCATAAAGGTCGTTATTGTCCTGCAGCAGATGTGAAGACTCCAAGTTAGTGGTACAAAAAACCAGCTAAATATGAGAAAAATGAATAAGCTAAGTTAATAACATTAGTACATTACACATATAAGGCGACCTAGATAATAGACTAATAAGCCCAGAACTCATGAGGAAGCAAATTCATCTATATAGAAACTTCTGAAAGGGAAGGGGATAAAACTAAAGACATTTGTTCAACTTTTTTATCTTTGAGGGAAAAAAAACTGATCCTGCTTTAAGAAAAGGTGAAACAGAAAGTTCGCCAAAAAATTACACACACAAAAAAAGCTTTTGCCCAAAAATGTTTTTACAATAGGTGGTTTTGGGGTACACTTTTTAGAGAAGTTATTCCACATAAAAAATTGCTCAGAGAGCTTCAAACATAACCACCACTATCCAGGCACGTGTTCTTTTTTTCACAAACTTTTCCACTTTTTTCAAAAGCTTTTTACCAAGTCATCCCACAAGCTTGGATAAGACCTAGCAAGTTGTCAGGAACTCAGAATACGACCTAAATATGTAAATAAGATTTGGTAAAGCCAGACACAGATGCTAATTCGGAGTTTTATGCCCAATATTCCTCTATAAAGTACATGAATTTGTGGACATAGGGTGGAAAAAGTAGCACGCAGATTGATGTGGAACTCACAACATGACCACAGTTACAAAATATAATAAAATAAGATACGCTGAAGCTAGACACAATTTAATTCATCAGAACCATGACAAATTTCTTTGTAGTCCCTGTGTTCCATTTAAATAATCCCTCGGTGACCTCGGCATACAGATTTAAACAAAATTTCAGAACATGAACCTTTTCTTTATTAGGCACCAGTGGTATTGATTTTTGCATTTTTTGGAGAATTTGAGAAGAAACTGGTAATAATTAGATATAAATTAGGGTCCTACATCTTTTAAAGTTTTTTTTTTTTTTTAAGAAGACCACACACACCCAACACAAACCAAGAAAGCTTGCAACAAATAGTCTACTAGTAACATTAACCTGAGCAGAGAATTCTTTTGATTGCACAAGGAAGTCCCTTATGTGATTCTTGAATGTGGGGAGGTCAGTTGTTGAGTCAAATAGCCCACTGACAAATTGAGTCACCTGAAAAAGAAACCATTAATAACATCTAAAAGCAAAAATATATACGAATAAACCTGAGTAAGATGTCATGCAAAACTTATGCTTATGCTCATACTTCAGCTGATGTCATGTTGGGGAAGGATGTACTAAGAAGCTTAATGGTGTATTCACGAACAAATGCAGCATTATTTGGATATGGACAAGGCACTGTCAACGCATCCCATAGAGGCTCAGTCAACATGTCCACCTGAAATCATAGCACTAAGTTACAAGAAATGCTAGTACAAATAGGAACACCAATCTGTTACATAGACACATACCATGCAAAATAAATGCTGTAGCACCAATACATGCAATTTAAACCCAGGCTTATGAAACGTGTCTGTTAGAACAGCAAAAATTTCTTGCTCAATCGTCAAATAGTAAGTCCTATAAAATTGGTTAGCGAACTCGGAATTCTGCCATGAGAGAAGAAACCGTTAGACCTCCACCGCATTTCTTGAACAATCACTCTGATGGACAACAAAATAAAGAGGCACCTGAAAATTTTTCAGCATTGCCAGCAAGAGATTAAGCCCAGTCTCAGCAATGTTCCTCTCAGTGTGCCGAAACGCCCATATTATAGAATCCATGACAAGTTTTAATTGCTGATGAAAAATCAGGAGAAAATGAAATCTAGCATAAGCTCATCCAGACATTCAAAATAAAGATGTCACTAAATAAATAAATCACTGAAAGAATGCAAGCCTCACAAAAACTAAAAATGGTGGTCCATTATACGAAGATAAAGAAAAAAGAACATACCTCGCTCGACAGCCGTATTAAAGCAGCAAAACAATGCGTAGCAATTGCACGAAGTAATGAAAAGAACTTGAGCCGATGCTCTGGATAATCTTCAAAATTTTTTGTGATCATCTGTTGTACATAAAACGAACTCATCAAATAGATCATGTGCAATCACAGTGTTTAACTCGCTAAATTTCTACTAAAGAAACCAAATAATCTCTTAGAGCATATTACAGTCCATGTTGCCTGGTAGGGCATATAAACAACCTTACCAACTGTTAAAACTGCTTGAGACTGTTGCCTCTATGAAAACCATGATAATAAATGCATCTATGAGGAAACAAAACAAAGACTTCTCAATCTAATAAATGAGGCCAAATGGCTAAAACTATTACATCTATAACCTTCATGAGAAGATGGAGCAGCACAGCATTACTGAAATAGGAACGCCCTTTATCAAACAGGTACGCTACAAAATCTTTTTTTCGCTGCACAACGTTGAGGATGACATTTGGAACAGAGGCATAGTTGGTGTAATGTTGGGATGACTTAATATAGAAGAGGCTACATATAAAATTATTACACAATTAACTAACCTAGAGAATAGAAGTAAACTCAGAAAAGGGGGAGAAAACCAACCTCTAGAGTACACTGGAAAGCAGCTTCAAATATTCGAGGGACATCCTCGGTCATAGCACCCTTGTACCTAACAAGAAAAATGTTGGAAATACAAGTAGATGTAAAATGAGAATATGGACAAAATGGAGCATAACAGAAATTCATGGACATTTAATCTTTGGAGCAGACAATTTATGATTTCAGTGATGCTGATTGTTGGGAGTTGGGGCTATTAGCTTACTTGTTTATAATTGTAGCAAAAAGAGAGAGAACTTCAGATTCCCTAGCATCAGGCACATTCCTTGCATAGTCACCTAGCACTGGGTCCATCATTGGTGGAACAAATTGTTTCCCGATGTGTGGTTGATCTTCAGCCTTGTCCAAAAATGTTTCAATAAGCTTTAATGTTTCCCTTTTTACCGAGCTGCCACACATCACATGCGCCGTAAGTAGATGCATCTTGAGCTGGCAAGAAAAAGAAAATCAAAAATGGAACCTAACCGCAAGAGTTTCACAATGGATGTCTTTGAGGCAAAGGGCCCTCCCTGTGCAATGCTTATAGATATAAGCTCACTGTACATTCTGCAGCAGAGAAAAAAGATTCACAAAAAAAAGTGGGAATATAACGACATCAGTGACAAAACTAAACACCAAAATCATGCAATCAAGTAATATTAACAAGTCATCTTATTTCAACTAAAAATAATAATAATAATAATAATAATAATAATCCATCTAAAATATTTAGAAAACAAAAATCAAACAAAGAAAAAGAAAGCATGATACCCATACCTATAAACATTGAGCATGTCCAAGAAGATCAGACTAATTTGAGGTAAGAAATAAGTTCCGAGTGAGCTAGCAGCACTAGTATTTGTCTGCAAGGCAAAAGTATGCACAAAAATCTCATGTTCAAAATAGGAGAATTTTACTACAAAAGGCAGCTGAGTAGGTTAACATTTTAAACGAGCAGGATAAGAAGACTGAACGCCAAAAAGCCGTGGTCCCAGCACAAAGGTAGGCCATATAATTTGGTTGACATTTAAAATAATAAACAAAATTGTAAAATACTGACTAGCAAATAATATTTCACTATTTACAAATGAAATGTATGTCCAAGCGGCAACTAATGCTAATGAGAATCCTGCATCAAGCACCCAAGATATATTGCAGCTACCTTAACAAATCCTAGTCAATATCCTCTCATAATGACATGACAAACGTACTACAGTCTTTCGTGAATACACAGTATTCAAGGTAGAAACTTAATAGACTTGCATGCCAGTTCAAGCTAAATAACCGAGTTTTTTATGAAAAATAAATCATCAGAACTTAACACTAAAGATCTGGAAGCACCATTAATTCTTCAGTAAGCACAATTAAAATTATTATAGAAAATGGATTACATCTAATGAACTTGTGGAGAATGATTATGACCTAGTTCATGACCTATTGGTAGTAGAAAGCACTCGGTTAGGGTCATTGTCCGCCTTTGGCTCCTTCCCTACACTAGCAAGTATTTGTGAATTACCTCCAATGAGAAAGAAAAAAGAAGGCAAAAAAAAAAAACTCTAGAAAACCGTGAGGGAGCATTGACTAGGTGGCACATAGATAATTTTTCGGAAGTAGCGGTGACATCTGATGAGAATTGAGTAAATTATTGAAACATAATCATATTTAATAGAACACAATTCAAATATACCAACATAAATGCCCTTGATAACAATCTTTTAAAGAATCTTAATGCAAGTGGTGAGGTTGGTGTTGTTTTATTAAGTGTGGTGAGAGTGGTGTTTTTTTAATGAAGTGTGGTGACGTTGGTGTATAACCAAAGATGATGTTCGAAATCATTGATGGAAAATTTACGTATATATTAAATTTTATCTTATTACACAATTAGCCTCGAGATATTGTTAGTTTTAAACTGGTAAAAGAGCCTTCAAATAATTTTTTAATCCTTAATTTCCAAAAAGGAAAAAAAAATACTAATAAGTTTTTGTTTTTATTAAATGATAAGACATTACAAAAAGAAGCACAAAATTTGTGCAAAATTGCATGCTTAAACTGGTAAAAGGAACTTGAAATAATTTTTTTAATCCTTCTATTAAGAAGGAAAAAAAATACTTGACATTTTGTTTTTATTAAATGATAACATAACAAAAAGAAGCACAAAGTTTGTGCGAAATTGCATGAAAATCCATCCCTTTACAGTAGGAAGCTGAGGAAATCTACTATTATATCTACTGTACGTTATCTTCTAGTCTACATCAAAAATCCGAAGACATATACATTTATATTTCAATATATGTATATTTTCACACTTTCTTTCAAAACATTGTTGATTTCTTCTCTTCCAAATTACCTACCATATGCAGAAAGGAATGAAATGTTGTTTTTAAGCAGTTAAAGGAATCTTGCAATAAACAAATAAAAAAATAAACTCAAAGCGAAGGCTCAAGCTAAAAGGAATAAGAAGAAGAAAAACAATGCTGAAGAAAGTGGATAGAAGGTTCGAACTTGTAGCCTCTTCAAATTAAAGGAACAACCACTGGACCACGAATGCATATATCTCACAGTTGCTGACATTCGAGATTATACTATGTTTATCTTCACATATCATTTCTCTACCAATACTTAATGATATTATTTATATAGCAGTGTTGGATGTAAAAGGTAACCTGCAATATATTCAGAACAGCTCTGATAACATCTTGATCTTTCAGGTAGTCCACACTTTGTCGTGCTTGTCCTATAATTTCATTCCATCTCTGTAAGAAAATTAGATGTTCATAAGCCACAATAGTATGTAGCGTAAACTCCACGAGTATTCATACGTAGAGACTCCACAATAATGGACACAAGGACGGATATTAGTATGCAAAAAACAGAAAAATAAATAAATAAATAAAGTAATGGATAGAACCCAAATACATCTAATCTAGACCACATGCTAGTAGCAGTTACCTGATTTGGAAGCTCCATCAACCTCTGTAGATACTCATCTCTTTTTTGGGGATCAGGTTCTGCTTGAATCATTTGACCAACCTAGTAAAATGATACAGAAACCCTTTCAGTATAGAATATCAAGTACTACTCCCCAGTTTCCATTCTGTATCACTCTTCTTTTTTAGTTTGTTTCGAAAAGAGAGACACATTTCTATAAATTTTTAACTTAACCATTCCATTTTACCCTTTAGTTACTATTACCATGTACCAAAAGCCTTTCATTCTTTAACTCCCTGCACAGTCAAAACCGCCATATAGAATATGGCAGAGGCAATTTAAAACATCTAAAGAAACAAGTAAAAAAGAACAACAACAACATACTCAGTGAAATCCCACAAGGAAGGTCTAGCGAAAACAAGTAAACAGAAATGAAATATATTTATTAGAACAAAAACAATCTTACAGATTCGTAAAAGGTATGAATCTGATGAGGTTCTAAATCTGCAATAGTTGTGGGAAGAGTGGTTAAAAGTTCCGAGACAAAGGGCTCGTTTTCTCCAACCTGAGAACAAGGATAGTCATCAGTAACAGATCAGTGTTCAGTCATTCTTTAACATTGTATTTTCGGAAGAAACTGATGCTATTGAAAAAACATTCTATTACCTGAACTACAACGAACTTGCGCTTGCATTTCTGAACGATTTTCAAAAACGTATCACAGGCCATATCCTAAAGAAAAGAACCAGAAGGACCTCAGGAGCAGGAATGAAGCCACAATGAGCCATATGCACAAGAAAATAGTTGATTACAATACAATGTTCTAGGCCATAACGTAAAACAACTATTCGCAGTCTAACCCATACAGAACCACACTCACTGAACAAACGTGGGGGTGTAACTTTTTTTTTTTTTTTTTTTTGAGGATTAAAAAGGGGGGTGTATCTCAACCAA
>JBDJHY010000078.1:13929788-13946093 GCA_039654485.1 Withania somnifera
TATAACATTTTAAATGTTATAAAGTTTATATATAATAACGTTTTAACTTTATAACTTAATGTTGTTATGTTATAAAGTTAAATATATATATATATAATTTATATATTTAAAAAAAATATATAACTAAAAAAAAAAATTCGTCCCGTCCCGTCCCGTCCCGGTAATGTCCACCCTTAGGGACAACCATAGTAGAAAAAGTTGTAAGAGAGAGGACACCAGATCGGTATAGGAAGAAGCAGGTAGTAGACCATTAGAACTTGGTGGTAGTCCAGGAAGAATAGAAGGTAACAAAATGAAGAAATTGGAGATGATAGGGTAGGTAGAGATACTGGAAGAGATAGGGAAGTCATTGGAGAGGTAGAGATGACTGGTACACCAATAAAGGGTTCAGATGCAGTGGTACCTGATGTGGGCAAGGATTGAGAAACCATTGTTGATTAAAAATTTGTGGAGATTGGCAGGGGAGATAATACAGAAGGAAAAAAAGATAATAACAATTCCTAAAATAGAGAGTCGTATTACTATTGCAACTATATCCTAATAGAAAATAAATATGATTGATCAAAATCAACTTAGAATGGGAAATAAAAGCAGTGTCACGTTAAAGTAGTGGGAAGAGGGTTTTCTTGCTAATAGGATACCATGAGAGTGTTTGGTGAAAGGCTCAATGATTTAAGAGCCAGAATCACATCTATTTTTATGATGAGAAATACACACGTATAGATAAGTACTTTTTTTAATTGAAAAAAAAATAGCCATATATTGCAAATAAAAAGAGGTCCAGGCCAGAGCCCAAATCGAGAAAGAAGTTAGGAAAGTAAACAAAGAAAACCACTAAAACAGTAAGAGAAATCAAAATTGGGTAAAGATAAAATCAAGTGGTAAGACTTAGTCTTCTTCCTCAGTACCATCGTATCTTCCGCTTCAAAGCAATGTCCAATGTAATGGCTTCTCAGTGAGAAAATCACAGAGACAAGCAAGGAGGGAAGCTCAATAATTTCAAGAAATGCCGAGCAGATCAAGAATAACTGAGTTTGGATAAATTTCACATAGACACTAAACAAGTCTTACCAGTGCCATGAAATCAAATCTGTTGAAGACTTTTTCAACTCGAATATTTTATCTATCTTGACTCCTTGAAGATAAGTGAACAATTTCCTCATTTTTAAATCTTACCCAAGACTCTTCATGCTCAGATTTTACTCTTCCATGTCCTTCTTTGCATATTGAGCCTCAGAGAGACTAAGACCACTGCATATTGCCACCAAAGAGCTCCATCTTGGCACAAATATTTGTTCAAGCTAGAAATTAGTAAATTCGCTCCGGTACAGTCTTATGAAACCATTTTAGCTATTGGTGTAACTGGTTCTTTAGAACTCTTTTTTCTTGTTGATGTCTGATGCCTTGTGCTGGTTTGCGCTGTTGTTCTATCATCTATCTCTGTATAGTGAAACCCCTATGTTGTACTTGTCTGATTCTAAGATTTGTGGTTTGTGCTTTGTCTAATAGGAGTAGCGCTTTTCCTTTTGCTGGTAGAGGGTGTGAGTCTGTGAATATTACATCTTCTGTCTCTGCAAAAAATGATTAGCTAAAAGATCTGCATAGTGTTGCCTTCCCGGAGGATATGTTCCATTCTTGTGTCCACAATTCTCCTCATCCCATTAATCCTTTTCACCTTTATAGAAGTGGCCCAAGGAACTTTATACTAATCATCAAGAACCTTTTTAAGAGTTAGTGAGTCAGTTTCCAACTCCACAGGAAGGAATGCTGCTGGATGCAAATCACCAAACCCCTTATCATGGCAATAGCTTAAGCCATAAGTACTGAAACCTTCCCCAAGCCACAAGATTCAACATAAACCAAATAGGCTCCCTCATTTATGATGCAAAAGGCCCCTGCACTAAACCCATTTCTACCTTTGACTGTTTCATCACAATTGCACTTATAAGTACCTAAAACTGGTAATTTTCATGAAACCACCTTACCATTAATAAGGGGTGTGTATTTAGTGAAAAACTAGATCATTAGAGGCCAAGACTAGGAATGTTAACCAATCAAGGATAGCTACAGGTAGTCAGGTGATAAAGATGCCTATTAATCTCCATAATCATACCAACAAAAGAAATCTTTCCACCATGAGAAATTATATTTCTCGTCTTCCAGATTTGCCAAGTTATAAAAGCTGCGACAGCCTTATACAATGGCCTAAGTTTAGTAGCACAATTTCCGCTCCATCATTTATGCATTGTATCATTAAGCTATAAAAAATTTCCTCGGATATTAGCCACAGAAGCAAAGGTATCCATATTTTATTAGCCATAGGACAGGTAACAAATAGATGTTCAAATGCCTCATGTTCTAAGTTGTTACAGCAAAAATAAAGAACTTCATCAACCACCTTAGCCTTAGCCAGAATCTCCCCAATTAATTTTTTTTTTTCACAACCTCCACAAATAGAAAGAAAGTTAAAAGGAACTCTCTTAATCCAGATCTTCTTAGACAATACAATTCTTACTTGTCATCTTTTGTCTTAAACTTACCAAGCACTACTAACAGAAAAACTACCATTACTAGTAAGCATCCATCTTGGTGTATCCTATTCATTTGTATCTTCTACCTCACCCAAGACATTAAAAATATGCTTACAGACAATTTCAGGCAAAACTTTGTTTAAGAGATCCTCATTCCAATGGCCTTCTAGAATCAATTGTTTCACCTCTTCAAGATCAAAATTAAAAGGTTAAGTGACAGGCAGATAGAAGTAGATAGCACCCAATTGTGTCCAGTTGTCAAACCATACACCCCAATGACCATACTTTGGTTCCCACCAAAATTTCATAATCAATACCATCCCTGGCCTCTAGCATGAGTTTCTAGGTGTGAGAACCACCTCTCCATTCTACCAATTGACATCTATGCCTCTTATTATTTTTTCCAGATGAAAATAGTCCACATAGAGTTGTTGGTTCTGAAAACGCACCATAATTTAGTAAAGAGAGCTTTAGATACATCAAATAGAGATATGAAGTCTAACCCACCTTCATTTTTAGGCATACAAATAGAAGACTGATAACCAGTATCTACTCCGCCCCTCATCTATAAAATTCCACATAAATTTAGCAAAGATTCTATGAAGATCATTAATAAAACATTTAGGCAGAGTAATTACTAATAAGAGATAAATATGGATACTTGTCAACACATTGTTAATAGAACAAACTTACCTCCAAAATATAAAAGTTCCCCTTTCCAAGTTTGTAGCTTATTCTATACTTTTTTCATGAACTCAGTATAATTTATTTTCCCTTTTCTTCTGGCATGGCCAACAGGGAAACCAAGGTATGTCAATGGGAATTTCTCCTGTATAAAGCCAGTGCAGTCTTTAATGGTCTTTGTAATGGTTAGGGTTGTTTTACTATGAACATAGAAAAAGATCTTTTCCTTATTAATCTTCATCCCTGATTGCCTTTTATAAAGCCCTAAGATCTCCATTAACAACTCAAGAGTCTTCTTCTCTGCAGAAACAAAGATGATAGTATAATTTGTATAAGAGAAATGATTGATATCATCACTCCACTTAGGCATCCCAAATCTCCTAAAGTCTTGATGATTGAACAAACAGTTTAAAGCTCTAAAGAGAACTTTGACAACCAGAATAAATAGGGTTGGGGATATTGGATTCCCCTGTTTCACCCCTAGTAGAGTGAAAAAAACCATGAGCCTGCCCATTAATGAGAACTGAGTATAAGTTATTAGCCACCAATCTCCAAACTTTATCTAACCAACTTATTAAATCCCATTATCTCCATGACTTTTATAAAAAAAAGTCCAATCTACTTTGTCATATGCTTTAGCCATATCAATCTTGATTAGTACATTTTGCCGGTTTACCTCTTTTTTGATGTCTGCAACAATTTCTTGAGCCAAGAGAACATTCTCTGTGATATTTTTCCCTTTCACAAACCCAGATTGATTAGGAGAGATTAGTCTTAGGAGTAGCCTTCCATTCTGTCGCGAAGAACCCTAGAAATAACTTTATTCAAAAAATTACTCAAACTAATGGGTTTCATATCAGAAAAGGATTATTATACCATTTTTCTTTTGAGGAAATAAGACCAAATTAGTGTGAGTAATAGATTTGGGAAGAGTGGAGCCATTGAAGAAAGCCTCCACTACATTAACAACATACCTTCCTGCTATATCCCAAAAGGCTTGGTAGAAATGAACAGTAAAGCCATTCGGCCCGTTAGCACTGTCACAGTTCAGCTCAAAGACAACTCTTCTAATCTCCTCTTCAGTAAGATTAGCATTCTACATAATATTATCCTCCTCAGTGATCAAAGTGGTAATATGATTAAGCAATGATATATCAGAATCATTCACCATCCCAGTAGATTACTCTTGAAAGAACCTGGCAACTTCAACAACAATCTTCTCTTCTTCTTCTGCCCAGAATCCATCACCCTTAAGAGTTCAATATCTTCCTTTTTTCGTTGACAAAACTTTGAAAGAATCTTGTATTTTTGTCCCCCTCGGTAAACCCTTGAATTTCATCTTTTTGTCCCCAAAATTCCTCCTCATAGTGCAGATATTGTTTTAGTTCATTTGTGCCTTCTGGAGAATAATTCTATTAGCAGCAGTTGATTGCTTCTCAGAAAGGTCTTCTTTAAGTTGTGCAATGTCTTTCCTTATAACCAATTGCTTAAAGATATCACCAAATTTCTCTCTGCTCCATGCTGATAGTGCTACCTCGGTCCTTTTTATTTTCTGTTTTAGATCGATGAAAATATCCATAACTCTTCAGCAAACCAATTGTCTCTCAAAATATTTATAAATTTATCCTTCTCTGTCCAAAATTTTAAGAATATAAAGGACCTTTTGAAATTAGTATATTGACCCCCACAATTGAGAAACAAAGAGGCATGGTCAGAACCAGTCCTAGCCATATGTTCCAACTCTACCTTCCCAAACAAACTAAGCAAATTTTGATTAATCATCAGTCTGTCCAGCCTTTTTCATATGCATTCAGAGTCAGCTCTTTCATTCCACTATGTAAAAGGTCTTCCTTTGAAATGGATATCAATCAGCTCACAAGAATTTACATAAAAAGCGAAGTCCTCATATTTTGTGTACATTGAGGGTACACAGGGAGACCCCCAATCTTCTCATCCTCATGCAAAGTGACATTGAAGTTATCTCCTACTAGCCAATGAAGCCTCATATTTTGACTCAATGTATAGATATATCCCATAGACTTAGTCTTTCAAGTGCTGAACATTTGGCATAAACAATAGTAGAGATGATGGATTCTCTTTAGTCATGAAAAGTTAGCTGCATAGTAATTTATTATTCAGAGTCTGATAAATCAACACCTGGATATTCTCCTGAAAAAACACCCAAATTTACCATTGTGATTATAGTTAGCATAATGCATTCCTAATCTCCTCTTATATTTCTGGATGTGTCTTGTTTGCTGAAATGGTTCCATTAGTGCAATGAGAAAAAACTTGTGATGTATGTGAAGCATTTGAACCCTGTGAAAAGCATGTTGGGTTCTGACTGATCTTATATTCCAAACAAAAAATTTTTTGGATCATTTAGAGCTAACTTTGGCACTTCTCTTTGGAACCACTCTTGTGGGCTTACTATTATATTTATTGTTTTTGGTCTTTTTACCTTTTCTCTAAGCTTTTAGTAATGGGGATTCACCTGTCAAAGCTACAATTGCCTGAGGCACAGGATGTGCAATCATGCTCTCATTAGTCCCACTTGACTAGTCCACAATATAAAGAGGTGACTGAGAAACAAAACTGGTTGTTTCCGCTCTCTTTGCATCTGACCCTAAATATGACACCTTCTCTTTTCCTTTATCAACATCTTGCAACAAAGTTTCCTTGTCGTGCATGTCATTATGGATTACACAGGTACCTCTGGTGTACTACTTTCAACTTCACTCTGAGTAGTTGGTTGATGATTTTGTGATTTTTAGGGTAGTGCAATCTTTTTTGGTGTACTACTGCTGATAGAGTTTATTACTGTATCCATGTCTTTATGGGCATTGTTTGGATAACGTTGATGTGTACTCTGTACTGATGGATGTCACCAGTGTTGCATTTCTCTTACTTTTGTCAAGATTACTATGTTTTTGTGCCTCTTCCTCTTTATTATTGGACTATTTTTGCTCGTTTATGGTCTTCTCAACTACCTTCTGTGGTGATTTACTCTTGTGAAATGTATTGTTGTCCCAGTTTTTAGTGGAAATCACTTTTGTAGCAGCATCATTTTCCTTCACCTCTGTCGACTGCTTAATCTCTCCTTTCTGTTCCACATTATCCTCTTCAGCTAGTGTATCCAAAGGATTTTTGGTATAACTTCATTTCCCTCCAATTCTATAACATTATCACTTAGAAACTTGTCAGAATTCTTTTCTTAAATGAATCTTCTTTTGGTTGGATTCAATTGCTGGAACTTCTTTATTTGTTTTCTTGGAGCTTCTATCTCACCTCTTGCATTTGTTTCATTTGTCTCTCCTTCTTATCCTTCAACTCAGGATGAAGGATCCTCTAATCATCTTCATTATGGCCTTGAATTTTACATTTTATGCAATACTTTGGAAGTATATCATATGTCACCTTAATTCTTTCGACTCTTGAACTCTTAGCTATTGGATCCTCAATCTCCAATTCAACAAAAAGTCGGGTAAGTCAGCTAGTAAATCCACCTACACTTTGACTCTGGCACAACTAGGATGAGTCCTATTTAATTGTAGCCATATCTAAGTGAATAGGCTTTCCTGTGGCAGAAGCCAAAGGGAGTAGTGACTCCTTCACAAAAAAGTAGGCCATAAATCAGGGAATGCGATCCAGGCCATGGCTTGAGTATTTACCTCCTTAACTTTAAACTTAGCATCATATATGAGGGGGCGCATTTGATGTGCAATACCATTTATGTCAGATGTAGTATGCAGTCTTCGACATCATATTCACAAAGTCTTCAAATAATTCAAATCGCAGTAGAATATGCCTATTCCTTTAGAGCCCTATCTTGCATCCACCTTTCACTTTGCATTGTTTGGGAATTTGAATTCTCAAATCTTTCAGTTCCGGCCATCCGTATGAAAACTTTTCAATCACAGCGTATTGGCAATTTTCAATAATATTCATATGTTTGACTTCCTCTTCTGTCCAGGTAACTCTCGGAATACCGTTGTTATACAAGGGCTTTTTCACGGGGATCGATACTACAACGGAGACGGTAATATCATGTGGAGCATTCATGGTGGTCAGCTTAACTAGTGCTGCATATTTTCCTCTTAATAACGTGGTATCTCCTTCATCACGACTGATAGGCAAATTAGAAACACAAGACATAGCTTCAAAATTGGTTTGAGATAAGAAAATGTATTGGGTAAACAAGGAAATTGGGGAAAAGGCAATAGAGAGGTTGGCTGCACAGTCGCCATTGATGATTGGCCAGTGGCAGTGGCTATGGCTATGAATTGCATGAGAAAGAGACTAGGGTTCTCCTCCTTTTCGCTTCATATAATCGTAAGGATTGTATCGATAAGTACATCTCCTAATAAGTATATTTGTTATTTATGAATAAGTAAAACAAGAGTCCTAATAGAGTTTGGTATTATCCTTTCTAAATTCTACGGATGGGATTATAGTAATACGCTGTTGTACTTAAGATAGAGACCATCTTGTTCTTCTAAAGGTTCGTCTTCTGGTGAGAGACGTCAAATCAATGTCAGAATAAGGGGGAAAGAGAATAAGAAATTCAAAAATATTATAAAGTTTGTATTATATTATTTGTGTGTTCAGTTCTATTTTTTGATTGGTGAACTTTTTCATTTGAAAACATGATCATAATTCTAATGAACTAAAGCAAAAAGTGGTCTTAAGAAAATGGATTATTTTGGCTGTCCCTCAGAATTAAACGAGATTTAATTTTACTGCTAAACTTAATTCGAGTATAAATAGTGATAAATAATCAAAGTTACTTTATATAAGTGGCAAATAATACACATTATAGATTTATTGTAGTACTTCCTTTGTTCTCTTTTAATTGTCTGATATATCAAAAAAAAAAAAAAATGCTTTGGCAAAAGAGTGCAAAATACAAACCGGACAAGTAACGAGACTTGACTGAGTATTAATTAACTTGTCAAGTAATTCATGATATAATACCCATTCGTTTTGTAACCGAAAAGTAAAAAAATTCAGTTCATGAAATTACAGTAGGACAAAATAGGTTGTTGGAGAAGCACCTCGTGTCGCAATAATACGGGGTTATTACGTATGACCAACTCAAAGAGGTTGCAGTTTAATGCAAAAGCTTTCTGACTGTTAAGTTATAAAAAGATGGTTTGTACTAAAGTGGGCTTCTAAGTGTTTCCACATAAAAAAATATTTTATATGTTTTACAACAGGATTAAATAAGAAATAACAAATCCTTTCGAGTATATAATTGAAATTTTTATGTAATCAAATAATGTAATTATATTCTTTGACAAATAAATATATTATAATTATTATATAACCATTAAATTGTATAACTATTATCCTATAAACAAACAATTGGTCACTCCACACAACCAAAAAAAATAGGGAGGGAGTATGGACCGGGTTCGGTGTTTCAACGTAAACCGGCGGCTTACACGTATAAAGTGGCAGAGAGAAAAGAAAAATACCTAACTAGGGTTTAAGCAGAACAAGTATCGAAAGGAATTGGGGATAATGGCGAAATTTAACGAGGTGCAGAAGAAGAGGAGAGCTATAATCTCTGAAAGCAAAAGAGCAAAACATGGTGACCCGAATACCCGTAAACTTAAGCAGAAGCCCCAACTTCATTCCATCTCCGGAAAGCATAAGCGCAAGCTCTTCAAGAAATGGCGCAGGGTCTGTAATCGCTATTAGTACTTCCTTTTCTTGTTTTTTGTTGTTGTATTTAATTGGATTGTTAAGGTATGTTTTGAGGGTGTTGATTGATGTGAAACAGGATCAAAAGGAGGCTATAGAAAAAGGTGCGATAACAATGGAGGATGTAGAGATGGCTGTGGCTGATGTTGCTGAAGGTATGTTACTTATGCCTCTAGTTTATTCTATCCCTAGAACATTTATATATAATTTAGCAAAACAATATAAGGTTTGGGTAATCGAGGGGTGGGCGGGGAGGAGACAATGAACTTGTAATATCACTTATGGAACTTGTTTTCCGTACTTTGATTAGAGAGGTTATTTTACTCGGAATTTGTTTTCCTAGAGAAAATATTTGTTGACCAACTGAACATAAGAAATTGGAAAATATTTTCCTCCATAACGAACAAACCATTAGTGTTTAAGCTGGGGTTTGAACTTTGAACCCACAATTTTTGCCTGACACTGTGTGTGTGTGTGAGAGAGAGAGAGAGAGAGAAATCTATTAGAATTAAATGAGCTGAAGCCAAGGTGTAATGGCATTGCAGATCTAGCCAGTGATGTAACAGGGAATATATATGAAGGGATTCATACTAAAATGACATTGTTGGGATTGAACTTGTGACCTAAAGCAACTTTTTACCCCTTTATTACTACATTAGAATTTTCCCTTATGTTGAGGAGATTAACAGTTTATACATAACCAAAAAGCTTTAACTTATATCCTATTTGCTCACTATTTTATTGACGAAGGGGATGCAGTCCCTGACTTGAGCTAGTTAGATTCAAATTGTAGCCATTCTCTGTATTGGATCCACTCTAGGCTAGAGTGCTATAAAGTTGATCCTAATCAATTTCTTAGATTGAGCTGAGATTGCTGTTTTAAGTAGGTAAAGGTTCATTTTTCTTTTGTTGATTTACTCCTTGTGTTGTTTCCTATTATGAATATGTTGCTTATGTGATATGCTAAAGGTTTTGGTGTTTCCGGTAGTTGCTACATTTGCTTTACTTTCTGTTAGTTCCTCTTTTCTCTTTCCTTGTGTGCATTGGTGGATGGGAGGTATGTTCTATGTCAAACTGATTGAGATTTTCCTAATGGATTCAGGGAAAACTCAAGATGCTAATAGAACTGTTAAATTTTCCATGAAGAAAAGCTCAAAACTTAAACTGAAGCAACTAAAGAAGAAAGGCAAGTTCCTATAGAGTTGCTATTTTTCGTCCTCATCCTGTGGATTGATTGGGGCTTCCTTGTTTACTTTGCTGATTGGTTGCAAATGCATGTGTTACAGGAAAGAACAAAAGGAAATCCGACAATCAAGCTGCAGAATCTTCCACAGATGCAATGTTGGAGTAAGCATAGCAGGATGGGCATTAGAATCATTATCTTGTAATCTACTTTTGTATTGTCTTGCTACTAGAAAAAAAGGAGGCTGAGTTGTTATAGTTTCCTTTTGTTAGTGGTTATATGTTATGTGTCATGCAATTTTGTTGATAGGATGGATCTTCTGGGATTATAAGGATGTTTTGCGAAGAGCAAGTTTGAATTGGTCATAGAAGTTGGTTTTTCAAAATTTCGTGGTGATGCTTTCTTATGCTTTTGTGTTCTGAGGATCTTTTGATTTACATTAGAATGTAGTGTCAGAATCTAAGTTTTAAAGAATGAAGCTTAAGAAGAGCACTTAGGGGTCGTTTGGTAGAGTGAATTAGGAAAAAATTAGCTGTGTATTATTAGTCTCGTGTTTGGTACATCTTTTCAACCATTGCGATATTTACACTCTATTTGGTATTAAGGTGTGTATAGCTAATATATGAAAATTCATCGTATATGCATTGGATTCTTCAATGTATGCATTAGCGGTTAAAGACACAATTGCCCCTCAAAATCTTTTCCACGTCCTTTTTATCATATTTGCGGAGGATATTTTTATAAATAAATATTTTATTATGAAAACTTATGCAATGTATAATTTCCACCAAATCAAACATTTGATTTGAAACATCCCTTCATAACTAATATAATCATTATTAATACATTATATTGTGCACACTCTACCAAATGACTCTTTTACATTCTTTTTTAATGGTTGTTATGTATGTTGCATAATGTATTATATTGTGTTGTTTTGTATCGTACTGCTCTATTTTAATGAATACGACGTTTTGATAAATTATATCATTTTTCATCATTACATAATCTCTCATATCAATTATTTGAAGGATATACCTATTAACAGTATAATATGGGGTAGAATTACTACAAAAGAATAAGATAAATAATAAATAAAATAATGAAATAATAAGTAAAGATAAATTGAGAAAAAAATATAAAATAACGATGAGAAATCCAATCGTATATGTTTGAAGTTACAGTTAAAACAAAATATGGTATTGGTAGTAAGAATACAATACCGTTGGTAAGAATCATCCAAACAGGGGGTTAGTTCCTACACTATCACACGCTTTTTCTAGACCTAAGAAAAAACATATTATAGAGTATGACATGCAGGTCCTTTGGTGGCTGTTGATGAAGAAAGAAATTTATATTAAATTAAATACTATAAAAACATATGAAGGAGTTGTCACTGAGAATAGTTGTACAATACAGACAAGTTAACCAAAATAGTGGGTTTATACCAGAAACTTGTATTGAGTCGCTACTTATTTACTCTAGTTATGAACGAGCTAATCAATGCAATATAACACATCTCATGGTATATGCTATTTCAATGCAATATAACACATCTCATGGTATATGCTATTTGTCAAAGATATTTAATGAGGGTGTAAATAAAAAGCTTGAACATTACAAAGCAAGGGTTTTCGGAAAAGCAAAAATAAGATTGAATATATGAACTACAACCAAAGGAGAATTTAAGATTTCAAGAATATGAGCGCATCATTACTTTTAAGTAAGATTTAGAAAAATTCCCCTCCCCCCCCCCCCCCTCTTAATTTTTGTTTTAGGATACTAACGAGGTTTTGGTTGATAAGGATCCATTTGAATATAATATCTCCTTACATCATCTTGAATATTAGGACTATATTGAGAAATGCGCTTTCTTTCTTTAGAATCACGTTTAAGAGATTACACCTAAATTATACAATAAATATTTGGAGGAGGGAATTGAATCTCTCTCTTTGAACTTTCGAAACTACATGTGAACTACCCCATAGTCAACTACTAGAATTTGATTATCCAATGTACAACTTAGTCATGTATTTATCCATTTAAATGTTTAAGGATAAAATTCCTACAAATTCAAATTACTATTCAATTTAGTCGTAATTTTATCACTTGTAAATTCATAATAAAATTAAATAATTAAATCCATTTCACATTAAAAAAACAAGGAAATCACACCTCTGCAAATTCATAATAAAATGAAAGATACATATTATTCTTGCATTCAAAATAACTAAATCATATTTTTACAATAAAATAGATGAATTACACCTCTTTCACATAAAAAAGAAGGAAATCATAACCTTGCCAAATTATAGTAATAAAATAAAGCAATCACATTTTTTTTACATTAAAAAAATAAGAAATTCACACCCTTGAACGTTGCAAATTCATAATAAAATAGAGAAGCATTTCACATTAGTGAAAAAAATATAAATTTGTTATAAAGAAAAGGAATCACACCTCTTTTACATTTGAGAATAAGAAAATCACAAATTCTTAATAAAAAAGAGAAATCACACCCCTTTCACGTCTAAAAATACTGAAATCACACCCTTAAACATTAGTAACAAAATCTCTTTTATCTTAAAGTTAAAAAAATTGGGTCTTGTCAAATATTTTTTCTTAAGTTTTGATTCCTGCTATAAACAATGAAAAACTCAATTCTTTTGAAGAAAACTCTAAAATTAAAACCCATGTGTTTGAACATTGAGTTTGCTATTTTGCTTATAAAAGTTATAAATAAAAAGAATAAATTTTTTACCTCAACAATTTAATTTAATTCTTTAAAGAAAATGCTTGCTAACTTGCATGAAGCTTCTGTTGTTCAGCATTAGAGAAACGAAAATGAGTTGTCTGTTTTAGGCTCTAAGCTTCATTTAGTACTTGTACTTTATTTTATGTTTTAATATTGTGAAACTTGCTTAGTTTAGGAACCGTAGGTCCCGGGTACTTCGTTCTTTTTTCTTTTAATAAAAGACTGATTTCCTAATAAAAGAATTGAAAAATGGTGAAGTGGGAATCAATGCCTCCTCAACCGCAAACATTAACAAAGACTCACTAACCAGTAAACTATCTATTTTTTTGGGATCATGGGTTTCTTTATTTAATATAAATAAGTTTTTACAAAATTATATATCGAGTTTCGTTGGCTGACCACTGATTCACGTGACTCAAAATTTGTACATAAATTCGCCTCTAACTACAATAGAAGTCATCATAGGCAAAAAGAAGATAGAGGTGCGACTAGATAGAATTGAGTATCAAAATGCAAATTATTTAGATATTTAGGTTCGGTTTTTTAAAAAGAATAAAATAATAAATGAAAATGTTGCTTAGAATTAAAGTCAGATGGTTGAAATGAAGAAGTGCTACCGATTGTTATAGAAGGAAACCAACAAAAGTTGAAGATAAGTTCTACGGAACTGATTATGTCGTATGGTAGTGAATGGTGGACTGCTAAAGTCCAACGTATCTACAAAATGAGTATTACAGAAATATAATGTAAAGATGAATGTACAATTATATTAAATCAGATAATATTAAAAATAATCACATTAACTAAAAAATATAAGCAACACACATTAAAAATAAAATGCGGAAAAGAAAAGTACGATACATAAAATGGGACGGAGGGAGTATATATTATATACTAAAGATATATTAAACATGCTAAAAATATATACTAAAGATATAATCTAAATATACTACAGATATATTTATATAATAAACGAAGATAACAACATCGGAATAAAAAAGACTCAATGAGCCACTTTATTAATAATATTGTAAAATTAATTCAACACTTACATTTCTTCAAGCATCCTATTTGATTCTTCAACATTAATACTAGGATCGAGTCGTTCGTACTCGTCAAAATGAATGACTCCATATCTAGGAGTTGTTTCTGCTGAAGATTGACATTAGAATAGTTCTTCGAGTTCTTCTTCTTCTTCTGCTCGGGAAACATTCCTTTATTTCTTTACTCCAATCAGATCTAGTCTCTGAGACATACTAGAACATTTATTGCATTACTTCCCAAAGAATGTATCTAGTATCCAATCTGCTGTAGTCCCTGGATGAATGTCCTCTCCGATGCAACTGTTGATATTGAAATATTTATGATGTTTCTAGCTAGTGTTGATAAAATGAAAAAAAATTGTTTGCTTCGCCTGCCACCAATCCAATGGGTTAACGACTTGTTTTTGTCTAATTTCCTCCGGAGCCTGCAAAGAATAAAGACTTAGCTCATCCCTGCTTCCTCTCCTTGAGGAAGCCAACAAGCTATTAAAAATTCTAAGTGTTAGTAAAAGCAGGCAGCGCATGCACCTACATGATGACGATGCAAAACTAGAAGAATCATCAAATGGGTTTGTAAGATTTATTGGTGTGACATTATTAATTAAAGTGGTATGGTACTCATATAAAGATTTCAAGTGCTCATTCACGTCGGACATAGGCGTAAACAAACTAGGTTCTTCTTCACCGATGAATATCTAAACCTCTATAAAGTTGTGTATAAAACTTAGCCATTGTTGCCTGTTTTAAATAAGGATTTAATATAGCATCAATTAATAAAATAGGAGAAATTGACAAAAAGTATTTCATGAATCTTTCAAGTATTGTGCGAATAGTATTTTTGAAACTGGCTTTAAGCTTATATTCAAAAAGAAATATAGATAATTCGACTATATAGGATAAAATAGAACAAACATTGAGATAATATTGAGACGCAAATATCTTAGTAGCATTGTAAAAAGTTTTTAAAAAAGTCTCTACTTTTCTTTTTTGAGCTCAATTCGAATTTTGTAATATATACTCATGTGTTGTGCAAAATTGTTAAAAGTACCACTAATGGACATTCTACATCTGTAGCCATTTTTTAAAAATAAAAAGTTGAACTCCACCTAATTTTTATTTCTTCGGATAGTAATCTAGGTTTCAGATCAAACTGTATACATTTTACTTTAAATTCGTCAATCTTAATCCTTCTATTGTTACATTGAATAAATCTACAAGTCTTAATTTTTTAATACCGACAGTGTTAAAAGCTACACATAAAACTTTACCATCCAGATTGTAATAATTAATAATTTTTGTAATTGTGTTTGAAATAAATTTTGCATCATGCCTACGATTTTGTCATATAAAAAAGCTAAAATTTATTTTTGAATTATAAAATTACTATCTACGATGACAAGTAATTGTTAAATAATCATTTATATTAATAGCACGATCAAGATCATAAATTAGAGAAAATTTATGTGGGAGATTAAGTAATAGGACACGTAAATAAAATGAATATTGTTCATGTAATCTAAAAACATCTGACAGACGTGTACTTCTAGGAATATCGGTAAATATTGAATTATAAATCCTCTGTATGTAACGAACAAATGCATCAGAAGAAACAAAAGTGAAAGAAAAATAACCTACAACTACCATTTTTGCTATTTCTATGTCGTCCTTTGCTTTATTATAATTTTTACTTAATTTACCAATTTTTGAATTTAATCTATCCCGAGTTAATCCATCACCGCCTTCTTTACCATTTGCTTTGGCCCATTCTACTTTATATTTATTTCTATCATGTCTCGTCAAAATACTTATCCCCCCAATATTACTCCCCCTTTTATGAGAAAATACCTGCCTACAAATATTGCATCTGACGATTTCAATTTCTTTTATATCTTAAAAAAAAAAATCATACAATACTAACTTTTCTAGGTACTCTAGGAAGTCTAGGAGGTTGAGGATCAAAAGTAGCAGATTGAGTGGATGGGCGTTGAGATTCTGATTATTAGCATCATCGTCATCATTATCATTAATCTCATCAAGACTGATCTTACCATTTCCTCCCAATTTTTTTTATTCTATTTCATAATTTTCTTGCAACTCAACATGATTCACATCATGCAAACCCATATCCCCACCATATTTAAATTCATGTTCAAGTTCACTAGCAATATTAGGTAGAGTGAGATGCATAAGGTTATAAAATCTAGTACTAGTAGTACCTTTAGCGAAAGCAGAACGTATTATTTTTTTTATTACTTGGACTACTATCGTAACACAATTTTTAACACTTTTACCAATTTTTCTTACTCAATCCATATTATAAATTACAATAGTAAAATTTAAAGCACAAAAATAATATATTTACAAATAATAAACAAACTAAAAATGTAAAAATTAAAAGTAAGA
>JBDJHY010000078.1:13950644-13960888 GCA_039654485.1 Withania somnifera
AACTTTTATCCCAATTGATATGCAATAATCATCAAAATCTTGGGATATAAATTCTCTAGCATTATCGAGGCGAATAGCCTTGATAGGATAATTTAGGAACTGTACCTTTAATCGTATTATTTGTGCCAATAATTTGGAAAACGTCATAGTGCGAGATGTTAGGAGGCACACATAAGACCATCTTGAAAATGCATCTATTAGGATCATCAAATATATAAATAACCAACTAGGTGGATGAATAGATCCATATATATCTCCATTGGGGATTCGATGCCGACCTTCATTGGCAATGGCCTATCAATTAATTTGCCTCAATATCAAGCAACATATGAAATTCATTATTTGTAAGAATTTTTAGATTCTTTAATAGATGCCAGTTTGAATTTTCAAGGATTCGTCTCATTATTATTGATACAGGAAGACCGTCATACCAAAGCATAAAAGTATTTAAATCAATAAACTTTTAATTTTAGACACAATGTGCTTCAATTGAACTAATTTTTGCATAATATAGGCCAGAAGACAAAGTTGACAATTTTCTTCAAAAATATATTTCTGGCCTGACACACTCTTAGTAATACCAAGATATTTAATATTTTATTTTATTTTATTTTATTTTATTTAGTGTCTCAACATGTTTGGCGGATATCCTTAAAACTTAATAAGTTTCTTGAGAATTTAGAAAATAATAATGCATCTTCTATAACAAGCCTCGTCCCCTCAGGAAGAAATACAGTAGCTCTTCCGGAGCCCTTAATCAATTTTGAATTACCAGAAATTGTAGTCACATTTGCTTTTCTTCTAAGTAAGTAAGAAGAGTATTTCTCATTTTGAATATGGCATGAGTTGTCCCATTGACGATTACACAAATACTTTCTTGATTGATTATTTATTCAAATTAAATTTGAGGCACATTCATATTTTCTTCAAAAAGAAGAAATATAAACAAGGTAAACATTACTATTAAAGAGGGCCATTATACAAATTTTATTTATTTATAGGGCTAAAAAAATACAACACACTGATCAACACAAACAACAAAAATAAAAATTATCTATATTATTATGGATCCATTTTTTCTTCAGGAAATTCAAAAAGTCAGTTGCATCCAGATGCATGGGATAAACATTATCTTCAGAGATAAAGTTTGCTTTTAACATGATTGTTTATCCTTTACAGGGATGCTTGATAGAGATGAACCGAGTGTTTTGAAGCACTATAGGTACGTGACCAGTGTCCTTTTCCTCCACATCTATGACATGCATTTTCTAAATTCTTTATTTGAACCGCTTCATGCTTTTCATCCTTCTTTTTACACTATTGGCATTAAAGACTATTATTTGGTGCAAGGCGACCACCATGGTTATAATTTCTTTTTCAACCACAACAATGACCATTACTGGAGCCACAACCTTTTCCACGCTGGTGAAAATTTACCTTATTCACGTAAGGGTATAATATGAAACCAGTGGACCGACTTTCATGGTTTTTCGTCAATAAGTCATTGTGTTGTTCAACAATAAAAAGATGTGAAAGTAATTTAAAATATTTTTTAAAGTTCATTTCTCGGTGTTGCTGCTGCAGGAGCATACTCGAGGTAAAGAATATGGAGAATATTTTTCAAGCATATCATGATTGGTGACATTTTCTCCGCATAGTTTTAATTGTTTAATTCTATATATGGAAGAATTTATTCAATTATAATTTTAGAATCTTATAACCTCAAATTTAACAATTCCCTGTGAAAAAGCGACCCACTTCAGGTGGTCATATCTATCTTTTAAACTGTTCCAAGGTCATATCTATCTTTTAAACTGTTCCAAGGTATAAGAAGGTCTTTAGTGATAATGTATTTCATTTTCAAACTCCCATTAAGGTGGTGACCAAAAAATATAATCGCTTTAGCATGGTTTTGGCTAGATGCCTGGTTATATCTTTGATAGTGTCTGCTAGACCCATTGCATCCAGGTGAATCTCAGCATCTAGTGCCCTGACGAGTAGCATTTGTTCGATATATCAAGAAAAATAAATTCAAATTTAAAATATTAGACATTAATTTTAAAAAATAAAATTCTTATTCTTTTTGCATGTTAGAATAGCTCGAGATAGTAGAGACTCGTATTGATAATATGATATAAAATAAAGATAAAATGTTAAGCTAAAATAACCAAAGAAAATGGAAACAAACTGAGAGAGAGGGAGGATATCTTAGGGTGTGTTCACTACTTTTCTAGAAAAACATTCTAACAAAATTAGAAATATAAAAAACATATTCAAAATCCATTTTTTCAAGAAAAATAGAAAGCCCGATTTTCCAAATATACATTAAATTTGGAAAACTATTAAAAGTAGTTTTCTAGAATTTTCCTTTAAAATATACCAGTCAATTTTCTATAATTTTCACATAATATGAGGTTTACTTTGTGTATACTGGTTGGGAAGGAACAATTAATGATTCTCGTATTTTTTATGATGCAATAATTAGAACCGAAAATAAATTTCCTATTCCAACTAGCAATAATTTTTTTTTCATATCGATCATTTTGTTCATTTTAACAAAATTTTATCAGGTTTATTATATGGTATTTTTTTATATTTTGATACAGCTAATTACTATGTTGTTAATTACTATGAATAAGTTTTTTATTATTTTAAAATAAAAAATTATGTACTTTTAAACATATTTTTTAAATTTTTTATAATTATTTTAAAATTAAAAAATTAAAAAAATTAAAAGTAACTTTTTGTTAATAAACATACGATATCTTTTCCACCATTTTCATACATTCTTACGATACTAATAGTTAGGCTATTAATAAGCCTAGAAGTTAACAAAGCAATTCGTGGGCCCCTATTTCCTTGGCCACAAAGTTTTACATACTTGGGGACCAAGGATGCTTACGCGGGCATTCATATGCTAACATTTATATATTTTTTTGTTTTTTAATTTATGGAAAATTATTCTTAATGCAAAATTTAAGAAATAAAAAAGATTTTAAAGCTATAATTTAAAACAAGTCAAAAATATTCTTTGAGTATAAATAATTTTATTAGAAGTAAAATAAAATAAAAAATATTTCCTTCATTTCATCTTATGTTATACTTTTTGTAAAAATTCGAAAGCCAAGTAATTTAAATTTAATTATAAATTTTGATGAATTAAAATTTTAAAATTTTGAAATAAAATTTATGAAGTTGATAATTATGCAAATATAATATAAATTATAATAGTTAAAAATTTATAATATTTATAAAAAATATTATTAAATAATTTTATTTAAAATCTGGAAAATTAAAAGTGCACAAGAATGTCATTTTATAATTACTGCAGTAAAAACGAAAGAGGTTACGTAAATTGAGAGGCAATAATTCCTCCGAAGGTTATGGAAAGGATAAGCAGCAAGCAATTCACGGGTGAGCTGAGCTCTGTTGTATCTTGTCAGTTGTCAGTTGTCAGTGAGATTCTGGTCCCCTTTGGAATACAAATCTTATATCTGGAGTTAACTTATCACTTATTTTTTAGAAATAAATATTTTATGTTGGCAAATTTTGAAGAAAAAATTAATTTATTGAAATACTCATAATCAAATGACTTTTGAAGTAAAATTAAAAATTAATGATTTTTCAGATTTTAAGTAAGCTTTTGATCATGAAGATAAAATAAAAAAATTAAATTTAGAGTTAGGAGTTTGAAGCTTGAAGCTATGTTTGGCTATATTTTTATAATTTTTTTTTAAAGTACATTTCAAATTTTTAAAAATAGCAAAATCATCTAATTTAATAATATAAAACTGTACTTCACTTAGAACAATAATGAGGAGTTGTCGTGATCATAAATTTATTATATCATTATCATTTATCCATTTATCATCATTTGAACTATGTGACTTGCTCATTCATTTTACATTTTTATAATATATTAATAATACAAGAACCAATTACATAAATATAATTATTTATAAAATTTTTAAATAATATAATAGCTAAAAATATAGCTTACAAGTACAATTGAACAAAAAAATAAAATATCATAAGATACTTTAATAAATATATATAAAAAATTAAATAATATGTAACAATATTAAAAATTAAAATTAAATTTCACATAAAAATGTTATAAATACACTCTATTTTAGATGTCTATTACATAATTTATTTATTTATTGTTGAGTTAAATAAGTTTTGCAATTAGAGATAATATAATATAATTGGATAAGTTTCAATAAGATAAAGCTCGTAATTGGATAAGAATCAAACAATATCTGTAGCTCTGTTTTCCTATAAGAAGGAAGTTTGTTAGATCATGAATCATATATTAGTCTCTTTCTATATATCTTTTTACAATATATTTACTTTATTGTCTTATTTTATAATACTAATTATGTAATTATTTTATTTTTATTTTATCTTTTTAGATAATATCTACATCTTGTATTAAAAAAATAAAAATAATGTAAGTTCATATTCAAATTGATATAATAAAGAGAAATAATGCAATCTATTTAGAAGTATATTTTTATGTTCCAAATTATATAAATGATAAATCTCAAAAACTTACCAAGGTAGAATGCTCCGTCTAGCATACCTTTGCCTTTGAACTTAATGAGGCTTTTATAAGGAAAGTTGTTACTCAGAGTGATTTTCGAGATTTGACGAAACTGAGTATGGTAATCTTACTATAACTCTACGACTTATAAATGGTAATATATTCCTTGTATGATTCTTCTGTAAATATTATTCTTCTCCTAGTACTCTATTAAGGTAAGGCCACTGCTATTAGGTCCATATTAGTTAGGTGGGTTAATATATGCTTTTAGTTACCACATTCCTACAATAAAAGTACTCCAAATGTGGAGTTTAAGATATAAAAGAGAGGCTTTTAAAAAGTTATATGATATTCTTTTAATTTTAAAATTTAAATAAATTTATTTTTTATTATATTCTTTCATTTATCTTTTAAAATTTAGAATTATTAATAATACATTTATAATAATTTTTAACTATATATATTTTTTAATATTCAAAAATTTTACGCTCAAATTACAATCAAACTTAATTATTTAAGTCGGAGAAAAGAAAAAACCCCACATAAAATAGATCAAAAAAGTAATTTAGAACAAGTCAGAGATAATTTTTTTTAATGATAAATTAAATGATTAATAAATTTTAATGGTTGTTCTCTCTATGCCACACATATGTATATATATATATTCGTCACTCTCTATAAAATGGGGAAAAAAATCTTATCTCTAACAATAGAGTAATGGACATCTGGTTTACCTTCGTCGTCACTCTCTGTATTGCTTTCTTCATCAAATCCCTGTTCAGTATTACTCTCTCTCCCAAGAAGAAACTCCCTCCTGGACCGTACAGTTTTCCGGTGATCGGAAGTTTATTATGGGCCGGAAGGTCCTTCGCCGACTTGGAACCCTATCTCCGTAGCCTCAAGGCTAAGTATGGTCCACTCATAACCCTTAATATTGCGTCTCGTTCCGCTATATTCATAGCCAACCACTCTTTAGCATACCAAACTTTAGTCCAACAAGGTGCTGTTTTCTCTGACCGGCCAAGGGCTGTGCCTACTAGTTCCATTATTAGTAGTAACCAGCGTAACATCAGCTCTGCACCTTATGGTCCTATATGGCGTCTTCTTCGTAGAAATTTGACTTCAGAAATACTCCACCCTTCTCGTATAAAGTCCTATTCCAAGGCAAGATCGTGGGTGTTGGGTATCCTCCTTCAACAGCTTCGTCACGCACAAGTTGATTCAGTGAGATTAATTGATCATTTTCAGTATGCTATGTTTTGTCTTATTGTGTTGATGTGTTTTGGCGATAAACTTGAGGAATCTCAAATTAAACAAATTGAGAGTATGCAACGGAAGTTGCTTCTCGGTTTTCGGCGATTTAATGTACTCAATTTTTTTCCTAGAATTGGAAAAATATTTTTTAGGAATCGCTGGAAGGAACTCATTGAAGTACGACAAGAGCAAGAGAATGTTTTTGTTCCTTTGATTGAAGCACGAAGCAGGGCTAAAGAACAAAAGCTCGAGCATGGTGATGAATTTGTGGTGGCTTATGTGGATACACTGTTGAATTTGGAGTTGCCAGAGGAAAACAGGAAACTCAATCATGGAGAAATTGTAACCCTATGCAGTGAATTCCTAAGCGCAGGAACTGATACGACATCTACTGCTTTACAGTGGATTATGGCCAACTTGGTCAAAAACCCTTCCATTCAGGAAAAGCTGTATCAAGAAATTGCGAGTGTAGTGAGAGAAAAACAGAGCAAGTTGACAGACGAGGTAGTGAAGGAGGAAGATTTGCAGAGAATGCCCTACTTGAAAGCACTAATATTGGAAGGTCTTAGACGCCATCCACCGGGTCACTTTGTGCTACCACACACGGTGACGGAGGAAGTAGAACTGAATGGCTACGTTATCCCAAAAGATGCCTCCATCAATTTCATGGTTGCAGAAATGGGTTTAGACCCAAATGTGTGGGAGGATCCCTTGGAATTTAGGCCAGAGAGGTTCTTAGTGAAAGGATCAGACAGGGAAGACTTTGATATAACAGGAAGTAGAGAGATCAAGATGATGCCATTTGGCGCAGGGAGAAGAATATGTCCTGGCTATTTGTTGGCTATGCTTCACTTAGAATACTTTGTGGCTAATTTGGTTTGGCATTTTCTATGGAAGCCTGTAGAAGGAGATGATGTTGATCTCACGGAGAAGCTAGAATTCACTGTTGTGATGAAGAATCCACTACGAGCTCATATCTTCCCCCGGGTTAACTCTGTTTGAATCTGGTAATTGATTCGTTTGTTTCGTACTTCTCTGGACTTCCCTCCTACGGGAAGTTAGAGGAAAAATAATGGCTAATGCCTTGCTGCAATATCAGCTTAGTTGTTGTGGCAAGGGGAAAGTCAAAATTGACTGTAGTTTTTCTTATATCTTGTCCATTTGGCTGATTGTGGTTCAATTTGTCACTCCCTGAATCTTGTCTGTAAGGAAGTGATCCTTGTTCACTAGAATTATACGATGCCCTTTATTCACTTTGGTTTGTCACGGTTCCCTTATTAATCAATTAATAAATATATACATTCCTATTGGGAAACTTTTTTAACCACAAATGTTAAAATCATAAATTTAGAAGTTCTTTCAGTCTTACACTTCTCAATAAGAATGCTAGTTCTCATTGTTTCATATGTTATGATTACTGCTATTAATAAGAGCTAATAAGCTCCTCTTCGTCGTCCTATTGGGTTTTTGGCGGTCACTTGAAAAATGGGAATATTTTAGTTTTCCTATTATATTTTATCCTGACATCTGCATTCTTTTGTTCTGGAAGTAGAGGACAAAGGTTTCCATTAGCAAGATTTTCCATCGCATTTCCTTTCACATTCTTTTCGCTTCCTTCTGTTTTCGTCCTTTTCTCTTGCACATGCACTTCTTCATGTTCTCCTTGATTGCTAATGTGGAAGATAAATTGAGTCCTGTTCTTTGCGTTGTGAATTTCAAGCATGACTCCTCAGATTTGGGAGTTACACCAAATACATCAGGCTAACATTATCTGTTGAATTGACTTTATGTGTTGGCCGGTGAGAGGTAGATACGTTCTTGCTTTTGCCGTTGTGAGTATTTTCCCAGGAATGTAGCACTTGTTTCTTCATCGTGATGACTCTGAAGTTTATCCGATCAACTAATTTTGCTATGCTGCCTTCTTTTTGCTTATTTGATCTCTAGCATTTTAAGGTTATGTCTGACAGTTCCGCTAACAGCTTAGCCGCGACCACCAACTTGTACTTTGATTCTGGAACTTTCTCTCTTTTGCTTCGTTTTTCTTTGTGCTTTTGGAGTTCTGTTGTTCTGCTATACATCTTGTTGTCTCTCTGACTGCTTGTGATAAGTGAGTTTGTTGCATCTTTTTCTCTTTCTTCTCCTTCAGATTTCTATAGCTGCGTCGATGGACCGCAGCCACCACTTCTCTATCACATCATAAAATTTATAAAAGGGGAAAGAGCAATTCAAAGTACAGACACCTTTTTGCTAAAATTGTTTGACAAATAAGGGGGAATAAAGCAGGTCTTGATCATCCTGCTGTTGTTGACAACTGCATTAAACTCTGCGCATTTAGGCTTCCTATCATATGTTTTTTCACAGCTAGATTTGTACTTCCCTGATGGTGGATGCATAAAACTTTTGACGGAATTACTGTCCTTTAGCTTTTTCTGTCATTCTACGCTTCCTCCTTCATTTCCTTCTTTTGATTTGTGTGCCTGCGCTGATGGATTTCAAAGACCCCGGCAGCCTCTAATTGCTGGCCTATAGTTTGTATGTGAACGAATTTACTGTTATGGCTCTGTTTGGAGCTGCAGCTAATCCTTTTGGTAATAAAGAATTTTATTAACCTAGGGAAATATGTACACATATGCAGACTTGGTAACAGGTCCCAGCTCAACCAGTAACTTCAAAACATTCCCTATCCAAACTGTCTAACATCACGCTTCAAGGGTAAAATTCAGCTCTCTCATTCTACTGGCTAGCTTTAGACATAAACTACTTGTACATGCTACTTCCTATATAATCAACCTTGTAATCTGTTCATGACTTCTCTGCTTCTGTTGGAATACTTTTGTGTTCCTCTCCTGCCAAATGAAATAGGTGCATGGAGCAATGCTCGCTTTGTACATTGTAGCTTTTTCATTCTTCCCTTTGGTAATTCATTATAGCCCACGGGATCTCCTCTTTCCATTTCATTGTAGATCTCCTATAACCTTGCCACAGAAGTAGTTTGCGCCATATGGAGCTAGAGAAACAATAGTGGAAGAAAAAGTGATCTATGTTTTCATCCTCAATATCACATGGGTAATATAGTTTACTTTCAATTATCCCCCACTGCATGAGACAGTCCCTTGTGTATAGTCCGTCATGTAGGATCAACTGTGGTAGAAAAATCCATTTAGGTGCCCCAATGTTATTACAAGTCATCCTCCTCCATGGTACTTTCTGGAAATCCCCTCTCAGATGTATATACATTGCTCTGACTCAGTATTTTTCCATCTTTCATACCTGTTATAGGTCATAATCAGCTTCTTCAAAAAATCTCTTAGCTTTGAAGATTTTCTGGAGCATCTAGCTGCAGTTAATTTATCTTTCCCCTCTTCACTATTTGTATATGCTGTCTGGGCATGTTATATGAGTTTGGATTGTGCTTTGCTTCTTGTTAGCAGAAGCTGTGAAGTGTGATTCAAATTTAGATTAGATTGAATTTGAACATTTGCACTTCTGTAGTACCATCCATGCCTTTAACCTTTGATGACACAATCTATAACAATCAACAAATGTTGATCTGCCCCCTTATATGGTAAAATCTGGTCTCCAGTAGTAGGCTAGTAGCAACCATTTACATGCCTGTATGGATGAACTAGCTGTACAGCTACGCTGTGTATAAGTCTCACAAGCCAGCTTTTAATTTTATAGTGTATTCTCTGGGCATCTTGTATGAGTTTGGATTGTGCTTTGCTTCTTATTCGCAGAAGCTGTGAAGTGTGGTTCAAATTTAGATTAGATTGAATTTGAACATTTGCACTTCTGTAGTACATCCATGCCTTTAACCTTTGATAGACAATCTATAACAATCAACAAATGTTGATCTGCCACCTTATATGGTAAAATCTGGTCACCAGTAATAGGCTAGTAGCAACCATTCACATGCCTGTATGGATGAACTAGCGGCAGCTGTGCTTTGTATAACTCTTGCAAGCCAGCTTTTAATTTTATAGTGTGGAGTCTTGCCATTTTTGTAATTTTGAGGTTTACAAAATGTTCTAGCATGTACAGTAATTTAAGTAAGTTCAAATATTTTTTAGACAAAACTCTATCTAATCAGTCTATGTATCTTGGTGGTATTCATAAGGTCAATTGGTTACAGCCTGCAATGGAGTGCCTGTTTGTTTTTCTTTGGATTGAATTGTTTCTTACAATATTGGGTAGATGATAAACGGATTATTTATATTGTAGCAGTGTAATTCAAAACTCTATCTTCAACAAAGTTATTGTAAGGCGTTATTTCTGTATGCCCATTTCCTTGTCTGCACAGGCTGACTCTACTTACTCATTCAAGACACTTGTGCCTTTGTGAACTATAAATGACACTCCTTCAGTCACCTAGACTATCTTTGGACCACTGTACCAGACGTACTTTTTTCGAATACTGTAGTGACTCATCTTACAAATGAAAAAT
>JBDJHY010000078.1:14019845-14032269 GCA_039654485.1 Withania somnifera
TGAGGATGTCCGCCGTTGGAAAGTCACATTTGGAGGAAGTTGAGGTCTCCCAGGCTGTGAATCAGGAAAATCTGAGGACGTTGACACAGATGATCTACTAGCTTTGAATGATTTTGAAGCCATTTCCAAAGACTAATTCCGATTTAAACCGAGATCCTGAAGAAAGAAAACATTAACCTGGTTCAAGTTTGAAATTCATATGTAAATATCATTATAAACATGCTCAGATTTAGACATCTGGAGTCATAATTCAATAAGCACACCTCTGAGGAAACGCCATGCTAATGATGAGAAACAACTACTAATACAAAAGCTCTGAAGTCTTGAAGTATTGGCAGATTAAATTCCAAAAACTTACCTTTTCCTTTTTTATAAACTTGGCTTGAATAAAAACCATAAATCTTGCAACTTAATACACAATTTGGAGATGTAGTTCGAATGAAGTCAAACTTCAAGTCAATTGTACACAAAAAGCTATGAAACTTCATCAAGATGAACAGATCCAAATGATCTTTCATTAAACCACTCAAGACCCATATCATGAATAACAATCAGCAACTAAAATACATAAAACAAATAACAAAAGCAACAACTTCCGCATTGTTACTACTAAAGCATAAAAGCAATACAAGCAAGACTCTCAGACACAAGTAATAAAGTGTAAAGAACTTTATAAGAATTGAACAGTAAATAAATACAGCAGGCCGTACTTATCAATAGCAGAAGAAATGCTAAGCCATCACTTTCAAACTGCAACAAAACCAATCTGCTTACTACCAACTCTTGAGTTTATGGATCTTTCCAAATCCAATGCTAAATCTACAAGATTTTCAAAATGGGTAATGAGTTATTTCAACTTTTTTCTGCTTATAATAGAGCTAGAGGACTCATAAGCCTAAAAGCTCCAATCTTTTTCAGAAATCAAGAACGGGGTTTTGCACCCTTTAGCTTGGAAAAAAAATTCAAAGAAATGTATGAACCTAAAGCATAAAAATGTAAATGGGGTATATGAGGAGATTCTTGAAAAGCCAAAAAAATGCTTTGAATGAAAAGGGAAGAAATTAAAGGGACTTCTTGTTCAACTGCTGGCTCTTTACTTTTAATTTAAAGCTTTTTTTTTTTTTTTTGGTTATCTTTTCACTTCAATCTTTGTGTATAGGTTTAAATAAATAGTACTCCAGTAGAGAATAAGCAGAAAAAATGGAAAAAATTTCACTGAATTTCTTGCCGCAAGTACATGATGTTCTGTAATGGCGTGTTTTTGCATTTTTAAAATTTTATTCTTTAAAATATATGTTTTTGGCAAGCAAAGGACAAAGAAGGAAAATTTTGATTTAATTTTTGCCAATGTGGTGATGGGGTGTCGGAAAAGGGCAAATCAGATATTATTGGAAAAGTGGAGGCTATTGTTGGATATAATGTAGAGTACGATTCTCAAAAGGTAAAAGGATCTTCACTAAAAGGGGAAAATAATTAATTAAGGGGCTCTGAAAAGAAAATTGGATCATGATTTAGTAATTAAAAAAATGATGCATTATTTCACTTAAAATCATAAGAGGTCTTTTGATTCATGAGATAAGGTGAAATATGTAGGAATTTAGTTTGCGATATAAAATTTATATTTTATTTTATTTGAGTGTATAAATTTATTTTATTGCTTTCGATCAAATAAGATGTTAACTTAATTTTAAATATTTTATTAAAATTAATATTATTTTATTCTACCTTTTAAATAAAATAAAATTATAATTTAGATGTCATAGGTTGATATATAGATACTAATTCTACTACAACTTAGAAATCTGTCTAATTAAAGTTTACAAATTTTGATCTTACACTGATTTTTGAAGCAAATGCAAATTGAATTTGGAAAATCTCCGATTTGAGTAATGAAGTACTCCCTTTAACAATGATTAAGCATACCTATAGTTAAATTTCCCCTACTACTTTCATTAACTTACTATTTTATTTGTAATATTGGAGTGATTAAATATTGGTATAAAATCTTTTAGCATTCGATCACTTAAGAAAATAATTGATTCTTAGATTGATAATAAAAAATAACTATTCGTATTAAATTATGTGAGAATTTACACTCAATTTGATATGTGATAAAATAGGTATAAAAGTACTATATTTGCCAACAAAATAAGATGGTTTCAAAACAATTCGAAATAATCACATACTAGTTAGTTATTTCATTATTAATCGTCAATTAGACAATTATTGTATTATATTTTTCACATAATTAGTAAGCTAACCAAACAATTCAATATAAAATTTACTATCGATGAAAATAAAAGCTAAGAAAACACTTGTCAAATGAGTTCCAATAGATGGAAATTAAGTTCTTTTCTTCAACCAAACAACAACAAACTCAATATATTCTCTATGCAATTTATATTTCCCGTGATTATTTCTGATAAATTTTTAATTAGGGTAAAAAATAAAATTGGGGGTGGTGGTCAAAGAAGCAAAGGGGATCTAGAGTTGCAGAAAATTGCAAAAGTGCCACCATATGATGGCAAACGCGTAATTAGCGGAGCACGATGACCCTAATTGTAATAGTGTTTCAACGCGGGCTGGCAACAACTCTCTACCCACTCTAAACGTCATTACACTTATTTATTATTATTCCTAGCTTGTTTATCGTACACAATTTTGACTTCATTACTTTCAGTACATACAACATAGATTCTATTTCCAACTTAACAGTGAACCCATCTGGGATGGATATTAAGACGAAACAGAAATGACTTATCTTTAATTAGCACCAGAGCAGAGACTCCTTTCTCTCTGAATTTTTCAAGAAAAAGGAGTTTATGGAATATGGATAAATAAATTATGAATGAATCTGTCTATGCATCACTGATTCTAGACATTGGACTTTACTGATCCGAGATTCCTCTGAAGAAACAATCATTCTTATTTATCGGGTAATAAGTAGAAGAGAGTGAGGGGTTGGGGTAAAAAGAAATCATAACAATATAAGATGGCATCTAGAAACAAAAAAGAGGTCGGTGATTTGTTGCCAGGAAACTACAGAATTGCCCAGTGACACAGCTCATGCAACAATCCAAAAAACATGAGCACGACCGATCATCATCATGATTTCATGAATAAACAAATGAACAATCATATGTGCTTCGCACGTCCCATACTCCGCCAGCCTTGCTCACTAGTCATTGCAACTCATCACCTTTAATACTTACCATCCCACACTAAATACTGCTAGGGAATAAAAAATGCATGTGCCATCCATCTCGCATCACATGCCTATGCCTATACTGTGCAAAAGAAATACAACTTATTAGTTTTTCCGTTTTCTTTTTCCCTCCTCTGTTTACAGCTAACCAAGTATTTCAATAGGAGACTAAGATCTGTACAATATCCATGCTCGAGTTGAGGAAGCCAATAAATTGTATTACTAGTGTATTGGATTATGTCCAAGTATCTAGCAAAAGGAAGGCACAGATGTTACCACCCCTATGTAAAATTCATAGCCTTAAAGAATTCAAAACAACCTCAACATCTCGAGGCCAATCATTTCTACGAGTAGAAATCCAAGCCAACATCACAAACCGAGATCCTTGAGCAATCCACTAAAAGTATGCATACAAATGGTGTGTAATTGAGTTTCTGTCGTCAAGCTAACTTGAATATTCCTCGGAAAAAATTAGACACGAGTTTGAAGAACAAATCAAATTTACTCAGTTCTTACTTACACAATCACATTTTGTCAAGTCTCATAGAACTATATAGGACATTGAAGTACAAATTTATGTAAGGCAAAGAAAAGACATTTTTTTGTTGAGTGACAAAAAATAGAAACACCTCTGATCTACAATCAAGACAATAGACCTGGGCTTGTAACATTGGGACGTCTGCACTCACAAATGCACACACTTCTGGATCCTTTCACCACCCGTTGTGACCTTCGAGTGGGAAGCTTGATGTTGACCAGCTTTCCAGCCATCTGTCAAATCACCAGAAAATGAAGGGAAGCAAAATTTCAGGCCTCTATTACCTCATGCTGCACTTACAGATGGGATAATCAAAACAGATGAAGAGCTCCCCTCTCCCCCCCTCCCCCCTCCCACACAAAGAAAGAAAAAGAAACTTAAAAATAATCCTTTTTCATCAAAGATGAACAGGCATTAGTGAAGCAAATTATCATCAGAAGATGCTGACCAACACCAATTGCTTTTTTTTTTTTTTTTTTTATTCTTATTATTAGTTTTGACTTAGCACCAATTGCACGGATAAATATTAGCAATAAAGCATCACAAGCGAATCAAATTATAAAATAAGAAATAAAATGAGCAGTAAATGTGACCAACACTACAAATAATTCTAACACAAGCAAACTACTGCAACGAATGTGAAAATGTCAAAAAATTATGGGACTTGCAGCCTTGAGGAGTCCTTTGATTATATCATGAAGAGTGTTTCTCCAATTTCACCCGAATTAGCAGTTCTCTAGCAAATTCCTCAAAGAAAGTGGACTTTTGATCCATAAAGCGATTGAGATTTGGTTTGCAATTGGGGAGTGGGATTCATTAATATGACATGATTTAAGGCCCAAACAGAAGTTCAGTCACACACGATTCACACCTCAGCATCACTAATCTTATCTTAGAGGAATATCTTCACAGAATCTTCTTGCATAGATGAATCAACTCGTCCAAAATGAAGAGAAACAAGGGATTGATAAGAATAACTATGAAAAAGGTGAAAATGGAAGGATTTGGTCAATTTGGAAGGGGGCTAAGATAGTAGTGATCAAGAAAGAGGTGCATAATCAGTTTATACATTGTATAATAAAGGGCAGGAAAACAGAATTTAATTGTGAGATGACAATAGTCTTCCCTGGTGCATATGTGGAGATTTTAATCCTCCTTTGACAAAAGAAGGCAGGATGGGAGGGCAACATAGTGAAATCCAAGGTTTCCAGGAAATGGTAGAGAAACTAAATTTGGTGGATATGAAAGCTATAGGAAGGCAGTTCACTTGGAAAAACAGGCATGTCTGGAGTAAAATTGATAGGGCCCTATGTAATGAAGAATGGGTGATGAAAAATGGATGTGTAATAGCTCAATTCATGGAAAATTATTTTTCTGATCATTCGCCTATTCAGATTGATATAAATAAGGGAGGGGTGATAGGGAGAAAACCATTCAGATTTGTGAATGTTCTTGCAGAGAATGATAAGTTTCTACAGATAGTGAGTAGTGTATGGCAGAAACAAATTGAGGGAACTATGTACAGAGTGTGGAGGAAGCTGCAGTTATGTAAAGAACCTCTAAAACAGTTGAACCAGCCGGAGATGGGAAGTTTGGAAAGGAAAATAGAGAAAGCAAGAGAGGACCAGCAGGTTTTGCACGAGTTGCTCACTCAGCAGATTGAATGAGCACTAGTAGAGCAAGAAGACTTGCAAATCAGGAGGTTCAGAAAGGGTTAGCAGTGCAGGAAAAAGTATATAAACAGAAGTCCAAGGCTCACTGGATAGACGAAGGAGATGGGAATAATAGTTATTTTTTCAGATTCATGAAAGCAAGAGCAGGTATGAACTCTATAACAATGTTGAAAGGTACTATCAGGAGCTTTTAGGTACATCAGCAGTTAGCTTGCCAGCTATTAAGATTTCTGACATGAAACTGGGAAGCAACAGAAGTTGAATGACGAAATATCAGTGGAGGAAGTGAAAGAGGCATTATTCAGCATAGACAGCAACAAAACACCTGGAATTGATGGGTTTACTGCTCATTTCTTTAAGACAGCCTGGTTGATTGTGGAAGAAGATGTTCACGAAGCTGTGAAGGAGTTTTTCAAAAAGAGCAAACTGGTAAGAGCTGTTAATAATACAGTAATCATTTTGGTTCCAAAGACTAAGCAACCAGAGACAATTAAATATTTTAGACCAATAGCTTGTTGCACTACTTGTACAAGATAATATCCAAAGTGATTACAGGAAGATTGAAAGGAGTTCTTGATGGAATTGTGGGTCAGAATCAGTCTGCATTAATCCCTGGTAGACCTATTGCTGATAATATACTGATTAGTCATCAATTGGTGAAGGGATATACAAGAAAGCATCTATCTATTATATGTATGATCAAGGCGGATTTGCAGAAAACTTATGATACAGTAGAATGGCCATTTGTTGAGCAAATACTGAGAGCACTAGGGTTCCCCCAGAGGATGGTAGGCTGGATAATGGAGTGTATACAGACTACTAGCTTTGACGGACAGATTAAAATCTAAGAGAGGGCTCAGACAGGGAGACCCTATGTCTCCATATATATTTGTCTTAGTAATGGAATACTTGAACAGATGCTTGATGAGGTTGAAGAGTATGCCTGATTACAACTTCCATCCAAGTTGTCAGAACTTAGGGATCACTCATTTGTGTTTTGCATTTGTCTTTTGCAGATGACCTACTAGTGTTTGCAAGAGGTGATAAAGAGTCAATTGAGCTACTAAAAAGAAATTTGACAAGTTCTCAAAAGCATCAGGGTTGAAGGCAAATTTGAGCAAGAGCCAAGAGTATTTTGGTGGAGTGGACAGAGGGACAATCGAGAGTATACTAGCAACTCTGGGACATGAGAAAGGAGAGTTACCATTCAGGTATCTTGGAGTGTCTTTGTCAACAGTATTACAACAGTCACATGCTGGACGGCAAAGTTTTTGTCATATGCTGGAAGATTGCAACTTATCAGATCAGTGCTTTATGGAATGCAGGCTTACTGGACTCAGTTGTTGCTTATTCCAAAGAAAGTGATAAACTGGTAGAGGCTATATGTAGAAGTTATCTATGATCACGGCAGGCTACAATAACAAAGAGAAGTCTAGTAGCTTGGGATAAAATCTGCAGTCCAAAAGGAGCAGGAGGGCTAAATTTGCTGAACCTAAGGGTGTGGAATCAGGTTGCTATTTGCAAGTTGCTATGGGCAGTGAGCCAAAATAAGGAGAAGTTATGGAAAACTTGGATTCACACATAATACAGTAGGAAAAAAAACTTATTTCATATGGAAGTTCCTAAGCAAGCTAGCTGAATGACCAGGAAAATATTTGCAATGAGGAAAGTGTGGCATGAAGTTACTAGTGTGCAAAACATAGTTGTGCAGGAGAAAGTTCAGATCACAAAAGCTTACAGGAAACTGAGAGGAGAGCTGAATAATGTCCCATGAAGAAATCTAATATGTCAGAATATTGCTGAACCTAAGCATGTGTTTGTGCTATGGCTGAGTTTGCATGGGAGAACTAGAACTAAAGAGATTCTGCTTAAGTGGGGGAATGGGAGTGGATCCAAGTTGCTGTTTCAGTCAGAATCAAATGGAAACAAGAGATCATTTGCTCTTTGGATGTATGTTACAAGAAGAATATGGGATGAGGTAATGAAATGGCACAAGTGGCAGCAATACCAGTTACATGGGAGGATACATGGAGATGGGTGATCAAGCAGGTCAAGGGAAAGCATGCAAAGGGAGTTATTTTGAAGACTGGAATGGCAGCAACAATTCATGCAATCTGGATAGAAAGGAATAACAGAGTATTTCAGAAAAGAGCAGGGAGTTTGGATAAAACGGCGCAAGAAGTTAAGGCTGCTCTCTGTCTTAGAGTTAGTAAGAATAAGAGATTGTACAGTCCAGTTTGGAACCTGAATATGAACTAAGGAGGATAGGCAAGTAAATAGTAGTTGAGTAGCAATTTTGTTATGTTATTTTTTCTGAGAGGGTGTAGCTGTGTTGCATCCTGATTTGTAATGACCTTCACTGGTAATTAAATAAAATTTAATTGCCAAAAAGAAAAAAGAACGGCTATGAAGACATAAAACATTCTCTTGCCTTCCAGATATTACACCCCATGGTCAAAAGGCATAAAGCAGATCCTCCCTCCTTTCTATATTTAGCAATAATTTAATTTTAAACTTCACAGTTAACACTTATTTTGAGATGATTTATAATACTTAGAACGAATTAACAAAAAAGAAAAAGAAAAAAAGTTAGAAGTCTCTTTATACGTATTATGAAACAACAAAGCAAATCATAAGTGAATTTCGACGGCATTTCCTATACATACACCTTGAGAACCGAAAAGACAGGGTACAAAGCGGAGCCTCTGATTCTCGTTTCTCCAAAGGAAATCCTCAAGTTTCTTAGCATCTTCCAACGACGTCGTTTCAGATGATGGAGATTTTGGTGAGAAATTTGTCGAGTGAATCTAGGGAGGAAAAGAAGAAGAAGTAGTGCTGGAGGTGTGGGTTTGAAGGTTGTACAAGTAGCAGTGTAATGTTTTCCAGCCTTTTAGATGATGGAATCACACTATCATTCACTCAGATGGAAAAAAAAAAAAAGTCAAGAATTAAAAATATCTTTCTACTTGGTATTTACACTATCATTGTCAATCTGTCATTAAAAAACTTAAACAAAATCACTCCCTCCCATCGCTCAAAAATACCCAATTTCAATTAAATTACTCCCATTTTACCCGGTCCCAGCCCACCTCCCGGTGATGGAATCTGACTGTAGCTCTTGCTGTGGCGTCCTAAATGATATGGAATGCTTTCGGCTAATGACAGTTCCCAGGTATTGTTTCAACCAACTTATTGTGCCATAAAAGAAGCTCAGGATTGGAACCCACCAACCGATTGGAATGTTATCTGTCAATGCATAAGAACAAGAGTACTGAAGCATCCCATTATATTTTGAAATTATAACAGTAAGACTGGTTCCTGACAATACACTTGTTTAAGGCTTGTAAAAATTATTGGCATGCCTTGATGAATTCATTTGGATTGATTTTACCAAGTGTATGATAAGTTTGAATCTAAGATGGAGAAATGAAGGGGAGGAATTGGTTGAAGAGAGCGATGGTGGGAATGAAACCATTCTACATTAGAGCAATAAGGGAAAGAAGAGATTCAGGTGGTGAATGCTTACCATTTAATAACTCATAATCACATCTTAATTATTTTCTTTTTTTGGGTGGATGGAGATGTTAAGTAGATTTGGGTCTAATTAAGTGGGAAAACAGGTAACTTAATTGAAATTGGGTGGTTTTAATTAATTTATGACAGGTTGCTTCCAAAAAGTTTTTAAGAATTCTCTGATCTAAAATGTAAAATAGTTATGGCAAAAGAGACAATGTACCCCAAAAGAGAGAAGTAGAAAGAAAAACGAGGAATGAAGGGAAGGTTAAAGCACCAACAGGTAAGGGGATTGAATTGTATGAAGAGACAAGCAAACCTGAGTGATAATATTTGAATTTAACCCTGTTACTTGAACCATCTTTGCATTTTGCTTTTTTCAATAATTGTTTGTCTGATTGTAAAGGATACGATTCATGTTAAACATATCCACAAATTACATGTATCCAGTGTTCCAAACTCCGCCGCACAATGACCATTTTTGGGAAATGAAATCTAACTCTCGAACAATTAGGAAAGTTTTTTTTCAAATTTCATCTAGAAGCGTTTATTGAAAATACATAAAGAGTTGATCCTGAGGTATGCTACTGTTGTTAAAGCTAATAATTGGAAGGTTCTGATTTAGAAACACTGATTTCCAATTATCAACACAAGATGATCTTACAAAATTCATTAAGCCAGAGGTTAGCTTTAGCAAACGAAAAAGTAGTAATAACAACATTCTCCAAATTCTCACACAGCAGCACGCAGACAACTGAAATGGAGCGAAGCACCGATACAAGATCAAGAACAAATATCATCCAATATCCATGCAGGATCTCCTCAAGAGATTAAAGTTTAAACATTAAAACTGTAAGTAATTCAGGTATATGATGGAGAACAAATCGAAGAAGTTTCTACATTCATTTATGAAGGTTCAATCATGAGGCAAAGTGAAAAGGCCAGATATTAACATCACCAAAGCCAGTGTCAAATTTTCCAGTATTTGAGCGCACTGTTAAGGAAATCAAAATGAGATGAGATCATCTTTCTGTGATTGCTGCTTCTTTGAATCATGTCCTGATTCAGATGTGCCACCCGCTTTTTTACCAAAAATCATCTCATCAAGATCATCCATCATGTCATCATTACTGCCTCCCTGGACTGCAGATCGGGAGCCCACTGGTTTTCTGATCAGAGCATCCTCTTTTCCGGCACGGGGTGACTCATGAGGCTCCACTGCAACTGGAATCATGGCAGGTTCTGCCTCTGATGAAACAACTGCAGCTTTCTTCATTTCATCATACTTCGAAAGGGCCTTTTGGACTTCATCGTTTATATTAAGAGCTTCAAAAAGGAGGGCCTCATTAACTCCAGCAGTCTCAATGATTCTCTGAACAGTATTGAGGGACTGGCGACACTGTTGTACTAGCGTAGTTGTCAAGTCATCCTGCAAAAACAAAATGAGAAGAGAACAATCAAAGATAAAAAGGGAAACTATAAGGGCTTGTAATGCCCACTGCAAGGAGAATTGGACCAGTTCCATCAGGAGAAAAGGAAAAGGTTGGAGGAATGTGACCCAGTATTCAAGGGGCTAAATCCACAACAGTGAACATCTCTGTAAGGGAATTGCTATATCATGCAGCAGACAATTTGACAAGGGGTGGCACGAAACTCGTTTTCCATCAAACAGTTTTGCGAGAAATAGTGGCCTTTCCTGGGAACCCCTCTTTTACTAAACATATCCCAAAAAGTTTCAAGATCTGGCCAGTTACATAATCCAAAAAAAATCAAAAACCATTAAGGAACCTCGACAAATTCTGCTAATTCTATTTAAAAGAAGGAAAAATTATGCAAATTGTCAACATATCATACTTATTTATATCTAATTTGGCCCAACTTATACCAAATAGCCCAAAATGGCTACATTTTCGGTAACTTCTCCACCTCCCCAAGACACCCATAACCTGATATCATTGAATTCCACATAACCAATTCTGTCTCAGTTATCCCAGAAAAACTTTACTTGCATTAGCTATACAGCCTAATCATGAATAAGCATTAACCAGTTGACTACTACAGATGAAGTACTACTGCTATTTTTTTAGTACTAGGCATGTTGTTAAACAGCGACAATGAATCTACATTTGTGGGATCTAGCATAAGATCGAATAAAGGAGTTCCAGAGGTAAATGCTTCGGTGGGGAGTTCTATCAAACAGGTTGCATGCTGAGGTAATGTCTCTGTTTAGTGTGTAGAACCTTAGCATTCTTGTAGAATAAAAGTTGGGTCATGTGAGAGATGAGTCATGATTAAGAAAGTGTGAAGCTCTTTGGCTCTTGAGATGTGAAGGTTCAGCGCCATATGTAATAAGAGTCTACTAATTACAACCTCTTAGTATAAGCTGATGAGACAATTGTACATGCACAAAACTTAAACACTGCTTTCAATGAATTTTCTGTCATTTCCCATCCATGGTATAAGAAGTGAGAGGAATTTTGAATTAATGTAGATTGATTTCAGGTACTTCCAATAACCATTTCAGGAAAGAAATCAGCAAAATGGACAAAAGGGTGAAGGAGGGTGAACTGCGTAAGAGTGAAATATTTCAGCTTCAAAAACTAAAATCATAAATTAAAATATAATTAAAGTTTATACAAAATTGATACACGTTATACACTATTTATACAATATTATACGCATTTACACTATGATCATACTGTCATATTAATTTTTATACAACATCGATACACTACACATACAATAACGAGACATTACATAACTTTTATAGAATATTGACACATTACATATACACTACATATACATAAGGCTATTTTTCTTGTTATAATATTTTTTTGTAGCTGATACATTTTTTGGCTAATTTTTTTTTGTTAAAAAAAAAAAAAAAAAAACTTGGCTTCATTTTTTGTAAACTAAAAACTTTATTGTGCATATTTAAAATTATCCCTTAAAAGAAATAGTAAGAGTCAACCCCCAATTCCATTAAGGAAAAAAGGGAGGGGTTGAGAAACATGAAAGTAGTAGAATTGGAGACAGAAAAGATATACATTCTGACACAGACCAAACAGATATAATTGAAGCGGTTAAAAGAATGAAATCCCAATATTAAGCAATAACGATATACTTGACCAAGATCAAGCCTACTCATCTTCACCACTACAGCCACCATTGAGGAAAGCAGACATGACTAGTATCACTAACTTCAAATTCAGCTGTTTGAAATGTCACACAAAAGTCTAACACTTTAGGGAACTTAGTTTCAAGAAGTTTACAGCACTTCAAGAGAGCTCATCACCAGTAGTCTGCTCTTAACATAAACATCACACAACGTGATGGAAGGCGCTATTAACTTCAGACTGTTGGCATTCATCCAATTCATATAATTGATAACCACCTATAATAAGAAAAGGGCATTGGGCTCACTAATTGTTTTGCATCAACGGCTATACGCCACCTACCTCTACTCTTCGCCATAAGGTCTTTTTCCTTATTATA
>JBDJHY010000078.1:14053107-14066034 GCA_039654485.1 Withania somnifera
TTTGTATTTCCAAGAGCTTTATTAACATTGAATCTTTAACTTAACGTTTTAGTCATCAATCAAAACACAAAGGGACAATTTTATGAACCAACTTTGGTCCAACAGAGTTGACAAATGAGTTATACAAATAAAATAGCTCGTGATCTAGAGTTTGTGGAGTGAGATCGGGTATTGCTAAAGGTGTCACCCATAAAGGGTGTGATTAGGTTTTGAAAGAAGGGAAAACTAAACTTCAGGTTCATTAGCCCATTTGAGATTCTTAGTCACATAGGAGAGTTGACTTACTAGTTGTCACTACCTCTTGGGTTATCAGTCGTGCATTCAGTTTTTCATATCTCAATATTGCGGAAGTACATTCCTAATAATTCACATGTGATCCAGTGGAATTCAGTGGATTTTGATCCAGACTTGATGTTTGAGGAAGAGCCCGTGCCTATTTTGGATAGATAGATTCATAAAGTTAATGACCAATGAGATACCTTATGTGAAAGTTTCGTAGAGACATTGTCCAATGAGGAGGCTATTTGTAAATTTGAATCAGACATGCATAAAAGATATCCTAACGTTTTGAAACTTTATGTATTCTCTCTCTCTTTATGTTCGAGGATGAACATGGTTTTTAGTGATGGATGATATAATGACCCTCCTGATTATTTTTACTTTCTTGGTGAATGACGAATTTGTCTTGTTCATAGTTAAATTACATCTTGTTGGAGTGGTTGAATTAGGAATTGGAAGATTGGTTCATTGACTTTGAGAGTTTTGGTATTTTAAAAAGGATTTGAGGTTCAAAAGGTGGTTTCTGTTTATGTTTTGTGGCTCAAAATAGAATTCTTTCACTTATGTTATTTTTAAAATATGGGTTTTAGACTAGAATAACTTTTTATTTGAGTTTTGGTGTCTTCCGTTCAAGTTTATGAGTTTAGACGGGATAATTGTGAGTGTGAGCTTAGAATTTGACCCTTGACGGATATCAATTCAATAAGACTAAGGATTCAGATTTGATGGTTCCATTAAGTTTGAAACGTCGAAATTAGTCTATATACATATATGGTTTGTGTTCACATTCGCTTAGTTTTGTAGTCAAATTGGTGATATTTTTTTATGACTGTGGTTCCCGAGTTGTATATTATAAATTTGATAGTTTTGGGCTTGAAAATGATCTTGTGTTTGAATTGGTGTCGAGAGACTCTTGGTTGGGGTACCTAGCCATTAATGTGACTTTGCGCATGTCCTGCGATATCAGGTCAAGGCGACCTCGAATTCATAGTTGGTAGGTTCCATTGTATTTGGAACGTCGGCCGGGCTGAAATTTGGCTCGTGGACCTTGCAGAAAACTCAAATAAAAATTATTAAGGCGCAGGTCACAGCTCAAGGGACTTCGAATGCATCTTCTAGGCCCTTTGGAAGTTTTTCGAAGTGCTTTGTATAAAATTTCATAAAACAAAAAGAGCGTGAAAAGTAGTGAGTGAATTATCGTGAAATAGAGAAGTTTGGGATGGAAGACTGTTCAGTTGTGTGTTTATAAGAAGATGAACACGTAAACGCCACCAGTTTTTCTCTCTCTAGAATCTAGAGAGATGATCAACGAAGGAGTCTTGCGATGTTCTCGGTTATGGAAACTAAAGTAGAATACTATACCTTTTACACCCACTACTCTATTTATGTTGCTATTAATTGTATTTTAGCATTTTGGGTGCCCGGTTGCTAGCTTCCCCTCTCTATGCCTAAAAGTTAGACCTATTTTAGATGGATCATTAAATGCTTAAAGATTGTTACTGTTGAAATATATGTTGCATCAAGATGAACTAAATAATGATTTCTATCTTTATTAAAATCTAATTTTGGTTTTCTCTGAATCATGTTTCGATTATCGAGCCTTTCACCAAATTGTAAAATTCATCAAAAAGTGAACATTTCACAATTCGTGAAGAGCATAAGAACTTTTGCTAAAATTATGAAAAAAAGACTGAATCTATGAATTGATCAAATCAAATTAATGAATCTAATAAATATACAATTCAAATAAAAAATAATTAAATATTATAAATATAGATGAATTTTTATTAAATAAAACTATTATTTGAAAAAAAAAACTTTTGTGTTCGCTATTAATGATAGGGATGATTCGTAGTGATGGTGATGGTCAGTGATACTGATGTTGATGTTGTGGTAACTAGTCCAATGGTATCGATTGATACTGGTGGTTATGATGGTGAAGTTGGTTAATGTTAGTAATTGATGGTATTGTGATGGTGTCTAGATAATGTGTGGTCATCAATGATGATGGGTGATAATTTGGCAGCATAAAGTCTGAAGATTCAGATCTAAACCTCCTTTAAAGAGGGAATCCATTGACGACCCCGTAAATTTGATACGATCTTTCACTTAAATATCCTCTAGACACCTAATAAGATGTAGAGATAGGTCATTTTAGCACTTTTTTCACAATCAACAAAAAAATAAAATAAAGAGAGTGTAATACACTCGCTGATGATGTGGCAAATAACCAATTAAATTGTTACATATGTCATTTTATGTTAAAAAAATTATTTTAAATCTATTTTCAATAAACTTTTAACTTCCCTCCAAATAATTTTTAAATAATTAATTTTAACATAAAAACAAGTACCAATAAAAAAGTAACTCTTGAAGAATAAATTTTGTTAAAAAAAAATTAACCCCCCACCCCTACATCATCTTCTTCAATACACTCACCCTCCCCCCATCATCTTCTTCAATACACTCACCCTCCCCCCATCATCTTTTCTAGCTCCACTAACCAAATACACACCATCCGTTGATATTTTCAGCAACGAATCATATACTCTCCTACACTTCTCCATATTTTTCATTCTCCACTTTCATTAACAAATGATTCCTCCATGAATGACACAGGCCCTCCATAGATTTACAATCTTTTTTTTTTTTCAAAAAAAACACACATATTAACTGTCAATTTTTTTTAAAAAAAAAAAACCCTTCATCTCCTTCCTCTAGTGAACCAGCCACCCCGATCGCCATTTAAAATCATTGTTCTGGAAAAAATGAAACTCCGACGAGCTTGTTACGACCCCGACTTCAAAAAATAATTTTTTTTATATCTGTATTCTTGGATTATATTTTTTTTCTAAAAAACATTCAAATTTATTTGTGAGAGAAATAGATGCATTTTGCATCAACTGTGGGGGTTTCTTGGTGCCTTTCTTCGAGAATCAGTTATGAGGTTTTTCAATTTTGTGGGCTTTTTTTATTTTGTACTTTTCTTTACATTTTATTTTTCATTCACCATCAAAGAAGCTTAAGTTGAAAAGATGGTGACTAAAAAAAAAGAGAAACTATTGAAAATTTCTAATATTACAAGGTGGATATTAAATAAAGAAGAAAGAAAGAAAAAAGAATGGAGGAGAGAACATGAAGAAGAAAGAAAAAAAGAATGAAAAAGAAGAAGAATAGAGAAATTAAAAAAAACATTAAAAATTGAAAAACTGTAAATTCTTAGGTTATTCACACACCCAAAGCACACATTTTGTCAAAATGACTGACTTATATGTGTCTAAAATAAAAAGATCTAAGTTAAGGTGTTTAAGTGAAAGTTTATGTTAATTTTAAGGGGTTATCGATGAGATTCCTCTCTAATTAAATACAAACAAATGATGTCTTAATATCTTAAGTATATGGTTAAAATTAAATTTAATATTAATTCTTTTATAAAAATATTAAATGTGTGTTCTTTTTAAGAGAATTAAAAAAAAGACACGGGATTAAAAAAGTTCTTATTTCAATTATGAACATTTGTTTGAAGAATAAGAATTGCTCAATCACATACAAATAAATCACTTTTAGTCTAACACCATTTTGATGCAAGAAAATAAGCTTCGAATGCATAATTAAAATTTGCTTAAAAATAAATATATATTTTTTAAAAGGTAGTTTATTGCACTAAAAATTTCATTATGCTAAATGCACAAAGTCAGCATTATCAAACAACAATTAATGATCGTGAATTTGTTGAAGCTTTTCTAATCTAATTTCTTTTCTAAATAAGTCAAACTACTCTCTTGGTATTAGAGGCGAGTCCACATGCAGTATTACGTTGCTCGAGTATTCATTAACCTAGACGCAAAAATATATTTTTATATAAAAAAATCTTAAAATTGAGATATATTGGCTGAATAGCATCCACTGCTCAAAAGTTGAAGTGAATGTGTTTGTTGATTGCATAAACTAAAAGTGCAAGCAAATCAAAGTGTGCAGGTTCGAATTCAATTAACACACTTTTTAAAGTACTTCCTACCATTTTTACTTACTTGATTTTAACTTAGTTCTTATAGTTTTTTCTTCTGACTTTTCCTTCTTTTTTTTCTCCAAAATATATGTTCTTCTTTTTTCTATTTCTCTCTTAGTTCACTTTTTATTTTTTTTTTCTTATGGCTATTCTTACATTCTTTTTTATTACTGCATTCAAATAACTTTACATTTAGTTTTTTTTTTATTGGGTATGTTATTGTTGTACATTTAGTTTTAAATTTTTTTTAATGATCTTTCAATAATATATTTTTTTATTATGCTCAAATAATTTAACATTTTTATTTTATTTTATGATTTGTAGTTACTTCGGGAAGAAGTACGTATAATAGTTCGTACGGAAAATTTCAGCCTCCCTTATGGTAAAGGAAGGTCGGCCCATAATCTTTAGATTTTGAATCCCATTGCTGGACCAGAAGTTCCAAGTTACTGAAAAGATAAAATCAACTTTTGTAGCTGCTGAGCAGACATTTAGCACTACTGGTGCTTTATGACGCAAGACCCGATTGCAACTTCGACTCGTGACGCCCACACAGATGTGTCCTCAGCTTAATGGTTTCGTGCATAATTTGCATTCAAAAACTCGATGCTTCACAGAATTCTGCAATTCACATCAAGTATCGCATTTTACTATGTTCTTCATCGACGTGAGAGCTAAGATATCCTTTGCAGAGAGTCGTTTTTTATTCAAGTGAAGCATAGGTCTCCCCGAAACCGAGGCTTGATCCAAAGTTGAGACTTCAGAGTTAAGGTTGAGAGTCGAATATCGATTAATATCGTGAATCGATACCTGAGACTCGGATCGAATCACGATTTAGAGTGGGGTCTCAGATCGAGATTCACTCTTGGATTAGGAGTCAATGTCGAAACGAATTCGGGGTTAGATCTTGGGTTAGGAATCGGTATCAGATCTGGGATTGAGAGTCGGGGTCGGAATTCAAGATCACGCTTTCGAGATTCGGGTCTGATCTTGATTCAGGATTGGGTCTCGGGTCAGGTCGGGAGTCTTAGTGGGGTCTCAGGTTGGAATGGTGGTGGGTCTCGGATCGAGATTCGGCATCAAGTCTCTGGTCGAGTCTTGGTCATGTATAAGGGTTGGATTTCTAGTCGGGAGTGAAAAGTTGGGAAGTGAAGTTGAAAGAGAGTTTTGGAAAATGTTTTTTCTTACTTTTTGAGTCATTTTTCTTAAATTTGAGGAAAATGAATTCGTTTGAAAAATAATTTTCAAAATATTTAAGCGAATCAAACATGAAAAAATTAAAAATAATTTTCTAAAAACATATTTTCCTGCCTACCAAACAGTTTATCATTTTAGTCACACAAGTATTAGTGAGTTGTTTTAAATCATATTAAAAGTCTTTACTTTTTATGGAAAAATTACCTGGGTGAATACTAGTATGCCTCTGCTCCAAACTAGTTAAGAACTAGAAGGAAAAGAAAGGATGATAAATTGTTGCAATGGAGACTGAACAGGAAACGAGATTGCCATAAACTGCAGCACTATGCAGCAAGGCCCAACAAGTATTAACCTGCAAAAGTATATCTTTTTTCTTCCTATCCTTCATTTGCTTGCCTTTAGCAGATGATCTTTACGTCCTTATACCAGTGTCTACATTTTGAATGCTACTTAATATTATCTGTTGATTCATGAAAGTTCAAACACCTATATCCTCTAATTTGCTAGAAATCATCAATAATTTCTTTACTCGCGGATGTAGACTATATTCTGTTTTGATTCTTGCAATTCAAACTATGAGTTTGAACTAGAGAAAGCTAGTAGAGAGAAGGGTAAACCTAAATATTGAGATCAGAAAGCAAACATGGAATTATGTATAGCCTAGAAGACAAAGTCAGCAAGGATCACCTTGCAAGGCAAAATACTAGCGAAGTAGTATCGTGAGGGAAGGGTGGAAAGAAATTCCACCGGGGAGTAAAAGAGAACATGAAACCGTAAGCTACCAAGCAGTGGGAGGAGACAGGGCTCTGACCGCGTGCCTGTTGAAGAATGAGCCAGCGATTCATAGGTAGTGGCTTGGTTAAGGAAACCCACCGGAACCGTAGCGAAAGCGAGTCTTCATAGGACAATTGTAACTGCTTATGAACTAGAACCTGGGTGATCTATCCACGAATGCTACAATTAATTTAGTCACGAAAGGCTCAGAAAGAATGGTACCTCATAAAATGGACGATATTTTCCCTGTATGCCCGGAAATGAGGTTTGCAACCACAAGTAGGGCTCAGACTTCAATTTTTGCTCAACCTCACAATGCAAGCCTTCCTCAGCCTCAAACATCTGTGCAACAGCTTCCATTTTTTAAATGTCCCCGGTGACAAAGACGATATTGAAATTGGAGGAACATTGAATGAAATGATCAAATGATGCTCATTATGTGCAACAGGTTTAAGTCCTATGGCCCATCGAGCTGCACAAACTGTTGGTTGTTAATCAAATCGCAATTTTCTAAAGTAAAAAGCTTATAGGAAACGGTACTTAATGTTTAGGCGTTTAGCTCTAGTAGGCGTATGGGACCAGTGTAACATTTGTACTCAAGGTATGCCACATAACAGAGTCGTTTACAGAGGATGCACGTAAATGATCCTTGAGGTTTCGAGCACATTCTAGGAGAAGTTGAAAACTTCTGCCCGGTGGTATGATCTCAATAGGCATGAAAATGAAGTCATTACACAATGAGCATCAATAGTATAGTATATACATGAGTGTAGTTATTTTTCCTACTTTAGTTGAGCCGGAGTCTTTTGAAAATAGTCTCTTAATCTACCTTTATAAAGTAGGGTTAAGGTTGCATACACACCACTCCTCAAAGATGTTGTTACTATATGTCCGACTCTTTTTTGATTAGCCCGTAGTTCCCTTTTTTTCATTTTTAGGTTACTGGTTATTTTCAGGCCCGATGGTCGTTAGTTTATACCTGATGGAATTGATTGTTTCGAAAATTAACCATGCAGGTGAATGGAAAACAGACTTGGGCTCGGGTAAGGACCAATTTCAATCGGCGAAGCTATTTGGCGGGATTGTGCCAAAATTAGTTCTCATTGTTTTGTTTGTTGTTTTTTCTTTTGGTAAGTTAATTTTTGTAGCATAATCCATGAAATGCATTTGGAAGGACTAAATCACATTCTTGTTTTATTGAAATTCTAACTCATGTCTTTCTTGCTTTCCGCAGTCCTTAAATGAAATGTTCTGAAAGTCCTCTTCTTTGGTCATCAAGATCATATTAGTTTTGAAAGTCTTCGGAAAACATTCCACACCTTCAAAATAACTTTTAACAAACAAAACATACCCCCGCTCCAAAACCCAATCATGTTTAAAAAAATATACTTAAAATATAGTAAAATCAGATCCAGGCGCAAAAGTTCACCATGACGATGAAAGGAAACTTCTGATCCTTTCCTGTTTCAGAATCAATTTTCTTCATCCACTACAGTAAATGTGTTGAACAGTTTTCACAACAGGGACAAACAGTTGGACCAATCAGGTCAAAGCTCATGGCCGTCGTAAAAATGTCACAGTAAGACCTCAGGTAGCTGCCTATTTTCAAAAGTCAAATAACCAATCCAAAAGTCTATGTTTGATAAAGACAAGAATCTGACAGAAATTCAATAGTCCAGCAACTATCGTTCTATGCATCAAACTTACAGGACGTTTTACATATAACTAGTATATCTAAGTATCTGGCCATAACACAATGACCAGCTAAAAGATCAGACAAACGAAATAGCATAGTTTAATGAAATTTGTTTGCATAAGCTAGAGGATTAAGCCCTTAGGTGAAGATGGCTTGGTAGGTTCCTCAATCTTGGAGGCTTTGGGGGACTCTGAAAAAGCATGTATAGGTACATAACCTTCAGCTGAATTTTTTGCTTGTTCTTCTTCTGTCATCTTTTCCTTTGTCTTCTGGCCCACTTCCCCGGCAGCTTTGCTGACCTTATTGAAAGCACCAGTAACCCAAGATGCTCCAGTCAAAATATATCTGTTCTTCATGATGGCAGATCCAGCAGTGCTGACTCTCTGCTCAGCAGCTGCAAAAGCTGATTTTGTCTTTTCAGTAACTTGGAACTTCTGGTCCATTTCTTTCACTTTGTCATTCACAATCGTTGCTCCCAAATTAAGTTTCACACTAAGGCCAATTTTTTGGTCTAAAGAAGCAACTTTGGCTGAGGCAGTGGACATTAACTGGTGTTTCTCATCAAATGTCTTTGCTTTGCTAACTGCATCCTTGCCCAAGATGAAGCCCTTTGCCAACATGCTGCTCACAACATCTTCTGCCTTTTGAATAGCAGAACCACCACCAGCTGTATTTGGGCTCTCAGTTGCCTGTATTTATTTAGGAGGTATACACCGTGTTAGGGACCACCAGACAGTACATAAGAACCAGAATGTCATATAAATTATTCAAACCTTAACTGGCACTGGAGCTGTAGGAGGCAGCTTATAGTCAGGTTCAAGGGCTATCGCGACAGACTGATCAATAATTGTTGCTCCCTGGAACCCGCAGATCAGCTTATCAGTTCAAAAACCCAAAAAAACAGAAAAGAAGAACGCAAAAATATGGAAGTTATCCTTCATCCTTCAAATCAAGCATAAATGCAAGCTAACTGATCAACCAATTGCAAGACTTTTGACTCAAAAATTTGGGCTAGGTGTTACCAATATGCTGTTGAGGTTAATGCAAAGGAAAGAGGCGAGCGGGTATCATTCATATCTTCTTAACTGCAATTTCCTGCCTAGACATTCTTCTAAAGCATTTTACTCCTAGAAACCTTTTGAAATATACGGCTACAGTGACCCAGTACAAATAAAAGCCATTAAAATTTAAACTGCAGACCCTAAATGCCACATATGCATCAGATGGGCATAGGGCTGATCTCAAATCCATTTTTTTCCTTTTTGGTTGCAGACAATTCTCTAGGAGAACTGGTGAACTTCAAGGCTTTCAACAACTCAAAAAAAAAGTAATGCAAAAAAAAAAAAAAAAGAGAACAAGAAGGGGATTATTCATATCGATTTTGCTTTCCCTTCCAGAGCACATAAAGGAACGAAAGAACATTAGACATATTACATAATGAAACACCGACACCTAACTCCATAGATGAATTTTAGCAAGAAAACTTCACCTCCCTCCCTCCCACAACTCCCCCTCAAAAGAATAGCAAGTTGCCTCATGCTTCTGCATTTTAAAAGTGCCAAACTTGTAACAGTGAAATAATTGCCTGTATCACGGAACACACCATCAATCAACACCGTTTTTGCAATCAGACGACACATTTCCCTATTGATACAAAGACTCCATCATGTAAGCTGAAACACAGAGGACACTGGCAGTGTAGAGTTCAGTCTTAGACCGATGGATTAAATCTAGTGGTATCTACATTTTTAAAGGTCTTACAAGTTTGAAGTGGCTGCCTCACAAAATATTTACTTTAGCTACAGAAAGGAAAACTACAACAGGTATTAGAGAAGCCGAGCAAATTTAGTACCAGCAACACACTGTGCAGGGAACACCTCCAATATTAATCAACACGCAACCCTATCCTTAATCCTTGGTGTATATGACAATTATGAACCAGTAGTGAAAAAATTGAAAGAGAACACCACGGGTAGACCAAAGTATTAACTATAAAAGCCAAAAGTTCAAGATACTACGTATAAGCCTCAAAAGGAGCTCACACACCAACCTAGTGAAGCAACTGTCACAACAATTTTACTAACAAGAACCTCAAATTGTTGGTCATTGACTCATTTGATGAAACAAACCTCATAGAATTAATAGGAGGATAAATAACAAAATATTAAAATAGGAAAAAGAATAATTTTACTTAAAAAAAGATTTAACATAGGACTCCAGAGGACAAGAAAAGTGAACTTACAGAAAGAAGAACTGCAGTTTCTGCACCCTGGGGATCTTTGAATGTGACATATGCAATTTGAGATCGCTCAGTCTCACTAGAACAGCCAGAAAGTAACTTGTATAAAGCCATAGAAGACACCAACAAGTAGCTAATATTCTATCAACTGCTTTAAATTCTTAGAAGGCACTTTTTTCCTGATTTCAAAAAACGCCTTGATGGAAAACAGATAAGAGGAGAAGAACGAATATAATTTCTATTACCAACACTAACCTCATCATCTCAACATATTCAATATCTCCGGAGAATGAAAAAAACTCCTTGATATCTTGCTCCGTCGCACCCAGAGAGACATTGCTCACTTTCGCTGTTCTAGCCTATTATGATGAACAGCAAGAAATGAATAATAAGACTTGACAACATAGAGGAAAAGGCCATGCATTTTTATGTTGAGTTATGTTTGTTTTATTTTGGGAAGGTTCGTGGAGTATCCTGTAACCTTTCCAACAGTAAGAAAGACTTTTCTCACATGTCAATTTACTGTTACAGAGGAGCAAAATCTGAGGCATTGAGGAATTTACTCAAAGCTTCTTTGAGTCATAACTGTACAATGAACATCACCACACATTATCAGCTCCCACTATTGGATAGGACTTCTTTCTTTCTTTAACCAAGAAATCTCCCAGGGCAGTGGCACACAATTTGAAACTCAGTCGAAAATCAGCACAAAGGATATTTAAGTTTACTCTTCTCATAAAAGTTTCAGTTTAATCATTCAGTCCCAGATACTACCCATCTTTTAGAAATGAACTTCTTTGCAGTTATTATTTTAGGGAGTAATCTCTCATATCAGAAACTGAGGCCAGCACAGGACATCATAATTGACTAAAACCACAAAACATGACGAAGAACAACATACATTTAGAACTCAGAATTATTCCCAGAAATACACTTGATCCTCGAGTCTACTCAAATCTAATAATCTCACCAAAGCATTTTAATCGACATTCCCGACGTAACTCCGAAAAGTAAAGCACTCACATACGAACAGATGTCCATTTTTACTTGTCCTCAAGAGATAATTCATCACTTAGCTCCTAATTACATTCATTTACTAGTAAAATTGTCATTTTATTTATTGCACACTTAAAGGTGGGCCAACAAGTAAAAAATAGAAGGAGAGTATTATCTAAAAAATCCAAAACAATAAGGAACAATACATTGTGCCACACTTTCTTATAGATTTATCTACCAAATCCAAGTATACCACGGCACCACACAGCAATAACCACCAATGATGGCGACCTCATTAGAACAAGCAAAATATTGGGTATTCCAATCGAGATTAATAACTGCTGTCCGTACAAAACTCATTCAATCGAATCAAAGAGAAGTGTAATTCATAGATTAAAAACAGATCAAATTGATTCACAACTATTTAAAAAAAGAGACGATGAAGTACTCACTGACATTGAATGATGAGAGAAATACAATAATAGCAGAATTGAAGCAAAAATATAATTGTAGAAATTGAAGGGGCACTTTGTTTGTGTTGTAAGATATTATAGGGAGAGATGCTTGTGGGTTTTAGGAGAAAAGGTGTAGAAAATAAAGATTTCTCATAAAATTAGAAAAAGAAATTGATTCTTATTATGGATAAGTATGAATATACACTTGTATTTGAAGTTAATTTGTGATAATGCCTGGCAGCCGTTAAATTGTTTGAGAAAAAAAATTCTTGCTAACCTCCATTTTTTGTAATTTTTATTTTTATTTTTAGCATTTTGTAAACTTTTTATTTTAATTTAGTAATTTTTATATTATTCACGTTATTAGCACGAGGCTCTGTCGGTTTAAGCAAATATTATAAAAAGTATAAAAAAGGTAATATTTTATTATAATGTCTAATATCAATAAACTTGAATTTGTTGCCCTTGATATAGGCTATATGTCGGACATATGTCGAGCTGCATTTAAATGTGATGGGCTTGGCAAATACCAGCAAGAATAAAAATCAGATATCCGTCCAAGATTGGGCCAAAGCGATGATATTTCTCTACCACTACCTTGACGAGAGTTTGAAAATGACATATCTTACTGTAAAAAATCACCTTACCCCGTGTGATAATTTAAAAAATAAAAACAACTACTTAAAGTTTGTCGTTCTTCCACAGGCCCATCATGAGTGACTGAATCTAAGGTTACAAGATTTTAAAACTATAACTGAATATAATTCTGGCATGTTTAGAATTATTTCAGAGCTAAAGTTATGCGGACAAAAAATCACTGAACATGACATGTTTGAAAAGACCTACTCCACTTTTTCGACCTCAAATGTGCTCCTGCAATAGCAATACCGAGGTATGGGCTTCATAAAATATTTTGAATTAATCTCACATCTCCTAGATTGCCGAACGGCACAACGACCTCCTGATGAAAAATCATGAAAATCAAGCTGTTGGATCCGCTCCATTTCCTAAAGTAAATGAGGCGAGTTTCCAACAACATGAGGCCGCGGCCCCAGACGTGGTCGTGGCCGAGGTCGAAGAAGGAATGATGGTCGTGATGGTCGTCTTGCAGTAAATAACGATCAGTAACACAAAAGAAGGGATGGGCGGCATGATATGATGCCCAACTAGTCCAGCTATATCAGGCATCCCTGAAAAGGAAAAAAAACAAGCAGAGACAAACTTTATCACCGAAGATATATCAAACCCATGCAACTTGATGTAGCTGATTTCTTTTTTCCTG
>JBDJHY010000078.1:14066134-14078035 GCA_039654485.1 Withania somnifera
TGTTTAGATATTTTATGGTCCTAATCGATGCATCTTCGAGGTGGTCCCATATGTGCCTCTTATCATCTGACAACTTGACGTTTGTGAAGTTTAGGCACAAATAATTCAATTAAGTGAGCAATTTTCAGATCATCCTATTAAGGCTATTCACCTCGATAATGCTGCGGAATTTACATCTCAATCTTTTAATGATTATTGTTTATGAATTTGGATAAAAGATGAACATCCCGTAGCTTATGTTCATACTCAAAATAGCCTTGTAGAGTCATTTATTAAACACTTACAATTGATAGCAAGACCACTACTTATGAAAACGAAATTGTTCACTACTGTTTGTGGTCATGCTATCTTGCATGCAGCAGCACCCATTTGTCTCTGATCGACTGGTTATAATAAATATTCTCTGTCACAATTGATTTTTAGTCATGAACCAAACATTGCTCATCTATAAATCTTTGGTTGTGCGGTATATGTGCCAGTAGCACCACCTCCTCATACTAAGATTGGCCCCCAAAGAAAGTTAGTAATATATATTGGGTTTGACTCACCCTCCATAATTCGCTACCTTGAACCATTGACGGGAGACTTGTTCACTGCTCGATTTGCAGATTGTCAGTTTGATGAAATAAATTTTCCCCAATTAGGGGAGAGAAAAAAAACCCATCAAAAGAGAAATTGTGTGGAGGGTATCATTGCTATCTCATTATGATCCACGTGCTTCAACATGTGAACAGGAGGTCCAGAAGATCATCCATTTATAAAGAATAGCAAATCAAATGTCAGACACATTTACTTATTTGAAAAGAATAACAGAGTCTTATGTCCTTGCAGTGAATGTGCGTATTCGAATTAATGTTCCAGAAAGATCATTTACTAGTTTCATAGCTTCGAATCCCAAAAATGTCTGAAGTGTGGTAGGCCACTGGGTTCAAAGGATAAAAATCCTAGAAAAAGAAGAGCGAAAAATGATCAAAATGACACTCAAGAATCTCCTGAAGAGGTTCAATATTTATTTAATCTTGATATTCCTGCAGAAATCAGTAAATTCGAGACTCAAGTAAATAAAGAGCTTTCTATAAGTTTTACCGGTGATGGAATAAATTTAGATCGATAAAAAATAATAGTGGATAATGTTTTTGCATAGGATGTTGCACTTAATATTATGAACGACATTGAGGATCTTGAACCTCAATCTGTCGAGAATTATCGACGAAGTTGTAATTAGCCAAAATGGCAAGAGACAATTCAGTCAGAACTGAATTCACTTACTAAACGTGAGGTTTTTGGACATGTAGTCCAAACTCCCAATGGTGTAAAACCACTTGGCTATAAATGGATTTTTGTACGGAAAAAATGAGAGAAATGAGATTGTAAGACATAAGACTCTCCTTGTTGCCGAAGGATTCTCTCAAAGACCCGGTATTGACTATGAGAAAACATATTCACCCATTATGAATATAATAACATTTTGATATTTCGTTGGTGTAGCTGTACATGAGAATCTTGAAATACATCTTATGGATGTGGTTACAACATACCTTTATGACTCACTTGATAATGAAATTTACAAGAAAATTTCAGAAGGATTTAAATTTCATGAACAATATTGTTCAAATTCTCGGGGTATGTTCTAAATCAAATTACAAAGATCATTGAATGGTCTAAAACAATCAGGTCGTATGTGGTATAATCGCCTAAGTGAGTACTTGATAAATGATATCATTTGTCATTATATTCTTCTTAAGAAAACAACATTAGGCTTCGTTATACTAGCTGTTTACGTCGATAACATAAACCTCATTAGAACTACAGAAGAGGTCCAAAAGACGATTGAATTTCTAAAGAAAACTTTTGTAATAAAAAATCTCGAAAAGACAAAACTTTGTCTTGGTCTGCAAATTGAACATTTAGTATATGGTATCTTCATCCATCAATCTGTCTACACTGAGAAAATCTTAAAACAAGTTTACATGGACAAAGCATATTCCTTAAGTACTTCAATGGTTTTTCGATCACTTGAAGTGAATAAAGATCTATTCCGGCCTCGAGAAGAAAACAAGGAACCCCTTGATCCTGAAGTACCATATCTCAGTGTAATTGGTGCACTTATGTATCTTACTAATGCAACAATACATGATATAACATTTTATGTAATTTGCTAGTAAGGTATAGTTCTTTCCCTACACGAAGACATTGGAAAGAAGTCAAACATATATTGCGGTACCTTACGGGGACTATTGATATAGGTCTATTTTACTCTAACGGATATTATGCAGATACAAATTATTTATTGAATTCACATAAAGTTCGATCTTAGATAGACTATGTATTCACATTTAGAGGAATTGCCATATCATGGCGATCTACGAAGCAGTGTGTCGTTGCTACTTCTTCAAATAATACTGAGATAATCGTTATTCATGAAGCAAGTAGATAATGTATGTGGTTGAGATCGATGATACATTTCATCATGGAAAGATACGGCCTAAAAGATGATATCAAGGCACTCATAGTCTTGTATGAGGATAGTGTTGCATGTATATCCCAATTGAAAGGAGGCTTCACCAAAGGAGACCGAACTAATCACATGTCACCAAAGTCGTTCTTCACGCGTGATCTTCAGAAAAAGGGTGATATTGATGTGCAATAAGTCCGTTCAAGCAATAATCCAGAAGATCTATTAACCAAGTCTCTATCAACGTCAATTCTTGAGAAAATGGTGCATATGATTGGAATGCGAAGATTTAATCGCTTGAATCGCGGTCTTCATCAGAAAAAATAAAAATATGTGTTGCACTCTTTTTCCTTAACTGAGGTTTTTATTTCACTGGGTTTTCCTGATAAGATTTTTAACGAGTTAGCAAGTAACGCGTAAAGTAGATAAACATGTATAGATTTTCTTTCACATGGACATTCAAGGTGGAGTATTATAGATAAGTATGAATATCCATGCGTCATTGCATTTGGAGTCACTTTGTGACTATGCAAAGAAAAGTGATGTCGTGTGTCACCTATAAAGTGACTAAAGCAATGTAAGAGTAGTAATGTGGCCACTAGTGTTGGCTATAAATAGTCTTTGTTGAGAAAAAAATCTTACTAACCTTCCACTTTTAGCAATTTTTACTTTCGTTTTTAGCATTTTGTGAACTTTGCATTTTAGCTTGGAAATCTTTTATATTATTCAACAATTCTAAAAGTTGGTTATATGTTGAATAATATTGCTTCTTTTATTCAACAACTAACAACATAGTGTAATCTCATATTTTTTGGGCCTATATATCCTTAAGTTGAATGTAAGGACATTCACAGTCTAGAAGTATAAAGGAGGATACTTGTATATTATTTTTAAAAGTCCGGTGATATATTTGATATTTTTTCATTCTAACTAAGTTAAAATGAAGATAACAAAAGCATTAAAAAAATACTTGATTTTACTCAGGATGTTACAAAATACATAATAATTTTTATGATTGTGAAGTCTTCTATGTATGGTTATTGTACAACCCAATTTTTAGGTACAAGAAATCTGCAAGAGCAGTTGCACATAATTTGCAACTAGGTCCGTAATTAACACAAAGGATATTTAATTTTACTCTTCTCATAAAAATTTTAGCCTAATCAATTAGTTTCAGATACTAACCATCTTTTAGAAATGAACTTCTATACAGTTATCATCTTAGAGAGTAATCTCTCATATCAGAAAAAAAAATGTCAAGAAAAAAAAGACTAAAAATTAAAAAGATTAAATCATGGCCTGAAATAGTCTTCAAGGTAGTGGTACCTGATATTTCACAAGGAGGTAATTTTTTTATTTTACCATGATCGATGAAGGTCACTACATTTATGTGAAGAGGTCCAATTGGATGTTTGTAATTCGTTCTCTTTATGTGAATGATATTTTATTAGTCGAAAATAATTGAGAGTATATGAAAAATTCAAGACATGATTTTCAAAGTCATTTGACATGAAAGACATGGGTAAAGCAAACTATATGTTGGGTGTTAAGAACCAAAGAGATTTTTCAAGAATTTTTTATGTTTATCTCAAGAAATATATATAAGGAAAATTTTGAAATGCTCTCGAATAAATTGTTGCAAACCAATGAATATTTTTATAGCATGAGGTCAAACTTTAAGTGTTGAAATGCGTTCAAAGGCTTAAAAAAGACATGTTCCTAGTTTCAATTATAGTGCCGTTAGGAGCTTGATGTACGCTATGATGTGTCTCGTCCAGATATTTGTTATGTCGTAGGGCTAGTTAGCATGTGTCGATGTAATTTCAGAAAATATCATTAAAAAACAGTAAAGAAAATTTTCATATACCTAAAAAGAACTGCATATTATTTACTATGCTATAGTGGATATCATTTATTCACAAGAGATTATATGAATGTTGATTGGGCTGGTGATCATTATGATAGAAAATCGACCTCCTATTATACTTTCTTAATCAATGATGATTTTATTTCATGAAAAAATAAAAAATAAACTTGCACAACCTTTTCAGTTATGAAATTTGAATTCATGGCTTGTTCGTCAGCACCACAAAAAGTTGTTTGGTTAAAGAGATTCTTTAAGCTTTAAATATTGCAAAGAATTCTTAGGGTCTCATAATTTTATAATGTGACAGTTAAGAGGATATTGCATACATGAAAGATCCTAACTATCACAGCAAGACCAAACATATTGCCATCAAGTATAACTTTGTAAGAGACATAGTAACAGGCGGAGAAACAAATTTACAATACATCTCTACATGATAGATGATAGCTAATCTCTTTACAAAAGCAATAGCTAGAGATTTATTTAAGAAATATGTTATGACTCTAGGTTTGTATAGGATATGATAATATTTCTAATTGTAAAATGACTTGATAGTATAATATTCTCGTCATTATAAGACCATAGAATTTATGTTTATATTTCGTATACATGTGATGATGTACTTTATTGATAAAGTGCGTCAAACAAGTCACAAGATTGGCTCTCTCGCATGAGCAATCACCTCTTATGTCTAGAAACGTGAAGAGATGTGTTGCACCATTATGATTAAGACTTGCTTTGTAAGCCATATATAAGTCTCTCTAAAAAGATGAATTTAAGGACCATTAAAGAGAAATTCTGGTTAGACGGCATCTATGGGCGTTTAGATAAAAAATTCTACGGTGTTCAATGAATAAAAGAATAAAACACATGCAAAAATATAAAGTGAGAACATCCTAGTACATGTTTCATATCATGTGTGCTAAGAGATCAATAGGTTAATGGAAGAATGATTCCCTGCTTCTTCATCACGTGAGACTCCAAAAAGTTATGTTAAATTTTTATTAGAACACCTTTTGACTTTTAATTGTTTCTTGAAGTTTCAATCGGTGTTACTACTTTAACATGCTACTAATGTCGTGGTTGATTCGACAATATGGTGCACATCTAAAAAAGTTGTTGATTTGAGATAGATAGATTCCAATAGAATAGGAAGACATTTCAAAATTAATAACTTAACTCGTACCTACAGGCCAACCATTACACTTACCATATAGCTATTAAGTATAATTGTGGATAAAAAGTTAAACATGAACTCGAGTTCACCTCTTTCTAGGAATTGAATAACTTGCTATTGAAGTAGCGAGTTAAGTCAGGAATATTGCGAGTAATAAGATCCTCATGTTATCAGTAAATTGTTTCTGCATATGAATGGGTTCTTACATGGAGCTCTTATAAAAATCTTAATAGATATAACTCCTGATGCTTGCAGGTCGCACTCACTACTTACCTGTATTATTTTTGTGTGTTATGAATCTAGCTCACTATGAGTAAAGTTGGAGATGTTGGATTATGAATCTCGGGTCATTTCATGTTGGCTGACCCGTCCTGGTTAAGAGATATAGGAAGAAGCGATTCTTTTCGAGGAATTACAATTCCCCCCAAACTCATCCAAAAACTAAATGTGAGACATGAATGCGAGTGAAAGAAAAATTGTCTTTCTTTTGTAAAAGAAGAAAATAGTGAAAGCTTATTCTAGACATGATGAAGAAACCTCTCAGTAAAAGTACAAATCTTAGATACACAAAAAAATTAGGACATTTAATTGGTGAATATCATTACCTGATTCAAAGGAGATTTAGAACAGATTCTTTTGATAAGATCAATATTTTCTGCTACAATTACAAAGTAAACAATTGTTTGTTCTTGCTCCGTGTTACTACTTCCGTCCTATTTTAGTTTGCAGAGGTTTGCATTTTTCACCACTATTAAAAAAAATATTAATTAGAGGACAAATTTAACTAAACTAACTTTATTTATTGCTAATTTTTAATTAATATTTTTCTATGACAATTTTTTAAATAATTTTTTTTTAACAAACTTATCAGCTAGTTTGGAAAGGACGGGGTATTAATTTACCTTCAATCCTATATTCGGTAAGACACTCAAATTGAATCTTATATATTAAGACAATGATTAACCTTTTTGGATCTGCTTAGACTTCCAATATTATGACACTTGATATCTTGACAGTAGTTTGCATTTTCTAATAATTTGTGAGTGCACCAGTTAATATGAACTAACTTGCATTAATAAACAAATAGAGAATATAAGCTTTTAGGGAATCAGAACTTGGTGATAGAAACGGGAAATTAGAGCCATTAAACTGAGGGAAACAACTAAAAGGAAAACTAAGAAAAGAAAATACTCGTAAGAATACAGCTAATCTGGATGTCGTGACTTGCCTAACGATTATTGATTGGTTTGAGACATTGCACCTTATTGGTCCCTGTAGTACTTGGGTGCAGCTCTTGCCCTATTGCTGTGCCTAAAACTGAGTCATTGCCATCATCCGGGAACAGATCCAGTGGAGACGGGGTGGGGCCTGTAGCTCAGAGGATTAGAGCACGTGGCTACGAACCACGGTGTCGGGGGGTTTTGTCCAAATTGCTCAAGGATAGTCCACTTGTTTTTATCCAGTGGCGATGAAATATCAAAAATTCGAAGCAGTAGACCATTAAATAAGCCATTCAGCTATTTGGCCATCAAACTGTTCATGCGTTGCTGCAAAATCTATTCAGGTACTAACTTTATCGAGTTAATATCTCAAACGGTCACTTAATTTATAAGTTTTTTTCCAAAAATTACTCAATTTTGATTTTTTACTTTAAAAGTCACTCTTCTCTGAGTATTTTATTTTGTGATCGTAAAAATTCGCTAATAGAATTTTCCTATTTAAAATCAAAATTCTAAAAAAATAGATATCCATTTAACTAAATATTTTATTTAATGATATTTATTTAAATAAAAAAAAAAATTTGAGATACTAACTCAGATTTTTTGGTATCAGCAACGTTCCCAATTTGATTTGGATTCAATTTAATTCAAAAGACGCCTTAGCCTCCATTCCCATATTTTTCCTAGATGGGTTTTTAGTTGTATTCCTAGTTTGGTTTTATACCGGTTTTCCTAAATAAAAAAGATATTCATTTACACAACAAAAAAGTTATTTAAAAATAATCACTTAAATAAAAAAAAACTATTTCTTAGAATTTTGATTTTATTAAAAAAATTTAGGCTATCAAATTTTAGCGGCAAAAAAATCTATTAAAATAGAGTGAATAACTTTATAAATAAACACCCATAGTTGATTTGAGTGAGTTTTTAAGTGAAGCCCTTAGTCGAGTAGCACTTAGTCGGGCAACTACTGGACTAAAATTCAAAAGTGAGTGACACCATGTAAATTTGTGACTATGTCTGCTCTAAAATTAAATTTCTCCAATTTCCCACTGCTGAGAAAGAGAATGAGAGAAGTTTGAATGAACCTCAAAGACCCACTTTTGGCCAGCCGAGAGCTAGCGAGTAAAAACCAAGGCACCACAAATGTTTTTATCATTCAGAGAGTTATCTACATTAACCCAACAATAAGAAACATAGATAAAGGAAAAAGTACCCATAATATGCTGAGACGAGTTAAAAACTACTGCTGTAACCTCATGATAGCAGACAGTACCATTCACGACAAAAAGCTAGATGTCCATTCATCTTGCTTGCATCTTCTTAGAAATTGTTGCTTTCGGTAAGCAACAAAAGTCACATACAGATCCTGTGTAGCAACTTCTTTGCATCCTTTTTTTTAAACAACATTTTAGTAGTATTCTTTTTTAACCAACCCATCCAGCCAAATAAATATACATAAAAAGTTCGAATGAAGTACATTAAACTGACAGAAGATCAGACATAACCTATTTTTTCTCTTGGAATCCCCTTTTCACCACTCCGAAGATCATCAATAGTAACAAGGATCAGTCTTGCAAAGACAAGCTTGTTAATGCCCACCAGTTAAGAGCATCCATCTGACAAAAAATATTACCACATGGGCGAAGTTTAATGCTCTCATTCTCTAGTAGTTCACCACATTCTTAGAATTTGTGCTCAAGGCAATATCAAAATAATGCAGAGAAGATGCTTATAAAATATACGGGTAACAATAAACATTGTAATAGAAGGCACAGAAGGGGAAAAAACAGTCCTGACACCTGCTGCAACCTCACGATGTTTGTGACACCCATTTAATGCAGTATACTGACGCATAAAATCAACAAATTATTTCAGACCTCACAACGCAACAAGAACTATATAAAGAAGAGATTTTCAAAGATACCAGATGGTGTTAACAAGTTACATAACAATAAGAAGAGATTTTCAAGATATCACCATGGTGTTGACCAGTTGCATAACCACAAACATCTGTATATTGAAAGTGAAATTCCTTTTAGCCAAGTCACACATACACACAATCTGACATGATAGATGCTGAAACTTTTCCTAAGAACCCTTATATGTATGGCAATTGGATGAGGAAAACAACCCAAATAGTATGAGTTTGCAAGATTTGTCTCTGATAAGGCAGCAACAAGCTCATAATGGAGGAAGAAGATTTTACCTGTCATAGCAGTGTTAAAAAAATAAGCAATCATCAAATCAAGGCCACTGATGAAAGTAAGACCATCTGTTCAGTAAGATGATTCATATGCTTTAATTTATCCCAATCACTCTCCTGAACTCCTAGAAAATCCTCTTCATTTTCTAAACCATCTTCCACTGCTAGGGAACCAATCTCATCCGTATCCCTAATGAGAGGGCTTGCAGACAGAATCTGGTCCCAGAATATATCATTAATCGCTGGAAGCTTAGGCATATCATCAAGCAAGACATCACCATCTATGTTGGATGAAAATCCATCAGGGACAATTGTTGTTAAACAATCCAAAATATCTTGTCTTGTGTCAATATTTGGCACATTTCTAGATTCAGATATTTTAAGGTCAGTAACTCCAAGAGTATCATGTCTATTAATCCCCTGTCCTTGAGAAAATTCTGGCAAATCATGGACCACCTGAGCGTTCAGGACATCAGTTTCAGGTAGTGTAGGAACTTTGGCCTCCCCAGGAACCACAGTAGTGGAAGATTGGGTTGAGACATGACGGACGAACAAGAGTTGATTGGAAATCCTGAATCTGACATTAGATGAGATTGTGAAGAAGTTGACAGTACTTCTGAGAGGGTAACTCCAGAAATACGACTGGATGTACCACTACTGTCTAAAGCATTTTTAGGCGAGAGTGGATTATTAGTCAAAAAGCCATTTGTGTTCTTAAATCTGTTGTCCAGCCTCCCAGGTGCATTTATTTTCAGAATCTGCTGTAGCAATGCTTTTGCAGCCTCATTCATTGGAGGTTGATACCTGATAACCCGTCCATCTCGCAAAGCATTGACAGGCTTGCACGCAATATTGTCTTCATCCTGGTCAGGAAGTCTCCTTTTCTCATTCATCCCAGTAATAAGCCTGTTACTGCCATTCTGTGCATGTACCAGTTGAGCTACAAAGCCAGGGCTCTGCATGGCCTTGGCAAGGAAAGACATCATTTGCTGTTGCCTTTTCTCCATTGATTGAACACGCTCCCCAACAGTCTGCAACTGGCAATCCGTGTCCTACTGCTGCTGTCTCAACTTAACCAGCTCCTGCATAAGAACATCCTTATCTTTTTTAAGCCTTTCCACCTCTTCCTTTATTCCGAATTTCCCAACTTCAACACAAGATGCAACAGATGCATTTGGCACTTGGGAGGTGGTTTGTTGATGGCCGTGCACCTGAGAGGCTTTACGCCTGCTTATACTCTTTAACAGGTTTTTGTAGCCTTTAAGAAATCCTTCATTTGCAAATTCCCAGCGGTCCGGATCAACCTTCCTGAAACCCTGATTGTTGAAGGGGGAAAGCAAACTATAAAAAGAATTTAAGTTGACCAGCGGACACAAGGAGACTCCATACAGTTAAAAAACACGATGGCATTATACACCACATTGGAACAACTACACACCGCAAAAACAAAACTCTCTGGTCACAAACAAATCCCTGCATCCGTCTACAAAAAAACATTTTTTGACTATTGCGTGAATTTTTTTTTGAACAGGATGATTAATAGGCATATAAAAAGGAATAGCTTGGGTTGGTTGTTTGGTGGATGGATGTAGGCAGAGGAAGAGATGCACAAACTGAGCCCAAGTAAGAGGAAGTGAACCGGCTGGCTTGCTTCTGCATAAGCTCTCCACCACTGTCCAGACTCTAGCCTGACCCTCTAGCCAGAAAGTAGTGAAGTCCATTCAATTAGACTCTACCAGGCCAAAGTTGTGCAATGTCTCCTAACAATGGTCTAGGAACGCCCGAGTATCAGCTGTTGGATCATATTCCATCAACTATGTGCGATTTGGTATGTATGTAGATAAAGCAGCACTAAAATTTGCAACAAAATGTTTTGGCTCAAAGGCAGAAAATAATCTGTGATTTGACCTAAAACTATTACCTGTTGCGATAAAACTACCTCATGTACATTAGTAAAGCTACTTTACAGGGAACAGGAGATATAAAAAGGAACAATAACTACTTCCTCTGTCAAATTGTCTAACTTTCTTTTTTATTCCATTTCAAAAAGAATGTCCCTTTCCTTTTTTGGCAATTCCTTAATTTCAACTTTCCACGTGAAATGTTTAAGGCCACAAGATTAAAAGACATTTTATACATTACACATATCTTTAATTCAAGATCACTAGCCTAAAAAATCTTCTTTTACTTTCTTAAACTATTTGTCATATCAAAACCAGGCAAACAAATTGAAATGTAAACCGAGGGAGTATTTGATTAACAAGAATAAACAAAACAAAATAAGGGGACAGTGTGTGGCAAGGCAAGAGAGTTTAGCCGGTGATGGTCGGATTCCCCGGAGGGGAGCTGTAAAATCATGGGATAACCTTTACCAAACCTCTCTGGAGGGATATTTTCATCCCAGTGAGATTTATAGTCCCGTTGACCAAATTCAATCAATCCTAAGCTTCCCTCTAAAAGACCCATCACACATTGGAATCACAGAGATCAAATCATATGCACCATCATTGCAATTATTTCTCAAATTAGAAGTACTAATTTCCTTTATCCATGATAAATCACTTCCAGATTAACTCACAACAAACCAATCAAATAGAACTACTCTACAACTATTACTACAAAAAATTAACATTAGCCAAATAACCAACTAAACTACTGACAATGACCCCTAAATTTCTAATTACATATATGCTAGACCAACTCATTATCAGTTCATGCAGACACAAAATTTGCAGATTACGATTCCAAATTGAATAAATGACCACTACGCAGTGGAACTATAACATTTTCATCTCAACCGTAATTTTCAATTATCTAAGAAGCTTAGCCTATAGAGAAAATTGATTAGTTCTGTGATTAGTTTCCTGTAAAAAAAAAAAAAAAAAAGAAGGAAATCTCTGGCTTAGGGTTTAAGGGACCGGTTGGTAGACAACAATCAGAAGCATGAGAAGTAGAATTTTCAATTATCTAAGAAGC